>VZRN01003572.1:140408-200992 GCA_013397935.1 Dasyornis broadbenti | reverse complement strand
CGAGCGCCTCAGGGGACAGCGCGGCCCGCGGCTGCGAAGTGGAAGTTTACTGCGGGTCCCCGCAGAGCTTCGGTCCAGCGTTAATGTCCATGTTAATGCTTTTATTTGCCCGGAGAGGAATAATGCTGCAGTGAGGTCTGCTTTTGGGCCGACTCGGTCTGACAGATGTTACTTTATTTTAATTATAAAGAAACGTGAAACAAGCCTTGCTGCCGGTTCCAGGCTCCATGATGGAACATGGAACTCTGTGTAGGGATGGGTGAGCTAATTCATTAGGCTTACTGAATAAGCCATAACCACTTTTCTAGCCAAGACCTGAGGTTTGCAGCTAATAGCTCAGTTCAGTCTTCTTGTAGAGTTTGCAGTGTTCGCGAAGCTATAATTAATGCAATCTGTAGAAATAAAAACATTTTCCTTAAATGTGCTTTTTAACAAGTGCTTGAGTAAACATAACGGGCAGCGAGTACCTCTTTCAAGCTGTTTTTAAGTGTTTTGGTGAAGGCTGTGTGCTTAGAGTTTATTATGGTAAAGTTACAGACAGTTGCAAAGTGAAATAGACCCTGTTTTTTCTAAGTATTTCAGAAAATTTCTGTAAAATACCGAGAGTTTGGTTTTTCCTTTTGTTTTTTTTTTCCTTTTCCCCCCCGTCTTTTGAGTAAGGTGCTATAGGGAGCTCAAGGAAAAATGGCAGTGGGGGATGGCTGAGCTGTTCATACCTGAAATTCTTCAGAAAAAGTTTTGCTTTCTTGTCAAAGTTTGCATTTTTTTTTTTCCCCTTAAATGATTTGTAGATTAGAAGCTGCTAATTGAAAACCTTAAAGGAATGAGTTTGCTCCATGAATTTTATTGTGTGTGACATTTCAAAGTGCGGGACAGATAAAGTCAAGTGATTCTCATATTTTGCTTTTTAAGACCCTCATTTGAAGCACCCTTAGATTGTCAGGTGATACATACTATTCTAGTTAACAGATTAACATTGCAATTTACTTTCAAGTTCACTTTCACAAATGCATAAACATAATTTACAAGATAATACATGTAATATTGTTCTTTTCTGTACATAAAAAGAGTTCTAAATATTTGTGTGGAAGTAAACTGGAAATGCTACCAAACCTGAGTTTGTCCAAATGTAAAATAGGAGTGATTGTGGCTGTTGTAGTATCTTTAAATGATATATAACTCAAAAGATGTCAGAGCCTTTTAAAATATGTATATAAATCACTGCAGAATATACTTTTCATTCAATGGGAGGTTCTCTGCCTCACAAAAGGGAAGAAAAATGTGGCCAAGGGCACTTCACCAAACTCTTTAAAAATTAAATGTCATAGACTCATACAGCTGTATTTGACTTCACTATTATCTGAATGATGTCTGAAGTCCCTCTGTTCCTTCTTTTACCAATTCAGAGTGTGCATTACTCATTTCTGTACCTCACAGTAGTGTACATCTTTATGAACCATGACCAGAAAAGTCAATCCTGGCGGAATCCCCACTCTCTGCCTTGGCTACCAAAAAGGTAATGGTTTTGAAGACTTAAAGCTTTCAGACTGAAATAAACTTGAACATTTTGGTAGGCGGTAGCTAGCCTTGTTAGTAGAGGATTGTAGGTAGTGAGTCCATGCTATTTTTTCCGCTGCCTGTGCTCTTCTTGCAGAAATGGCTCGCCCATACAAATGCTACACTACACTGGAAATCCTTCCCTAAAACAAGTAATGGACAGGCAGACACCCACAGGAACGAAAGAACACACACACACACACACTGATGCACACATACTTTCTACATCTTCCCACAAGACTAAACTTTGAGTGAGGCAGGTTTATTTTTACTATTTCTGTACTTACCTGTTTAAACAACAGTAAAAAAGCGGTGCAATTATAGCAACAAATACCACAGCACTTAATCATTCTTCACTCCTCTAGTACCTTTCTCAAATATTCATGGCTAGTATCTGCATAATTATAAGGAACAGCAAACCCAGGCTGTGCAGAAAGACCAAGAAAATGTATGACTTTTTTTTCAACTGCCATGCTGCTGTGTGATGGCTGAGAATGGCCATTCTTTTCTACATATCAGATGAAGATTTTATTTTTGTTTGTGGTTTGAAGAATAACAGAAAAAGGCTGAAATTTTCATAAATAATGAGATAAGAAGCCACGGGAACAGGGCATGTTTCACTGTGGATCTGAGTTTCATAAAAACTGCGGGATGGTTACAGAGAGGGAATGCACATCCCTGATGACAATACCCATGACAGTGCACACTGTCGCAGGTATACTCATCTTGCCAGGCAGTGGCAATATCAGGGACGCAGTCTCCTTTAGTGCAGTGGCAAATCTGACATAAGATGGACCTTAGCAGAGACATGATAATAAAATTAAAGTTTCCTCTAGCAAAAGCAGCTCTACAGTTTTCCAAAAGGTGACTACATCGATCAGAGGTTTTTCACTTGCCTGGACTCTAAGCAGCAAACTGGGTGATGGCTTGGTAGGGAGGAGGATATCAGCATCTATCTTTAAGTTTTTCATCTATATAAACAGGTCTTTGGGCTGTCTTAACTTTATGTCCTCATTAGTTCCAGAAACCAGATAATGGATTACTTTTGGAAAAGGCTTTTGGAAGTTTAAAGAGCTGTTTTCGCATTTAATTAGGAATAATATTTTTGCATTGCACTTGGGCTGAAATACCCACAACAACCACCCATGTCTATAGTCCACATGAATATGTGCTTTTCAGATGTTGGAAGCTTTGCAGTAGTTCAATAGCAAGAAATTACAGAGTTTTCACACAAATAATACCTCCAAGAGATTGCTGATTGTCTAACAGTCTTATGTGACTGCAGGTTTGCAAGGAGTATTGAGCATATGGCTTCCTACAACACGACAGCCATCAGGATGATTCCTGGCAGGCAGGTGTATCAGAATAGGCAGCAGGTAGTTGACATGCACCAGTCTGTCTAGAGTCTGGTCCCCTGGACCTCATGGCTACATCTAAAGTGACTGTGAGTGTTGTAATCTGTCCCTCTCTGCCCAAACTGTAAACCCAGACAGAGCTTGATTCCCTCACTATGTGCCAGGATATAGAAGGAACATGAGAGGTGGGCTGATGCACACATGAATCTTTATTGGGAAGGCATGATGTGTACCAGCATCTAAGAGTTTCAGAGTTTCTGTGTGTTCACTGGGTTAGAGATAGCCCAAAGCTACTTTGAGTTTGTACCAATCTTGGCTTTTTAGCAAAATTACTCTTTGCAAAAGTTGCTCCTGGACTCTCGTCTCCTGAGCAGGACCATATTGCAATAATAGATAAAGTGAGGGGAAGTATAATATTCCAGTTATTAATTGCTAACTGAGCCACAGGGATGCATGCAGGAGGTTCTGTTCTTTAGTATTGTATTTATTGTTATTTCAAATGAACAAACACTGGCAACAGAACAATGGCTTTCATTATGGAAAGGTAGGCTGAGACCTGTCTCGTAAGAGCCCAGGAGACTGGAGGGACTGTAGCCAGTTTGGCTGCTCCTGTTTTTTTCTCTCCTTGTGTCAAATACTAATGTAAAACATTCTCACATTTCACAAAATATCTTAAATAGCCTTGTACTTTTACCTTGTTTACCGAAAACCAGGTAACACTCTGCAATTCTTGTAACACATGGTTGGAACATTTTTGCAATGCTGTATTTTTATTCTGCTCTGTGAGGCGCACCCATTCTTTCTGGGTGTATGAAAATGAGGAGATCTCAGCCTTGTTGGCTTGTTGTATTAGGGAAATAGGCATATCTCGAGGATATAGGTACTTTTGTTTTGAAACACAGTGCTTTGAAGAAAGCTCATTTTGTTCCTTGAATAAGTAAGTTTATGATCACTGCACTTACCAACATGCTTTGTCATTGTTTATGCCGCATTTATGAAGCCATCCACTTAGCTTTTATCTCACTTGCAGTGTTGTGTGTGTGGATGTACTTCTACAAACAATAGGATACAAGTGTTTCTTATTTTAAAATCTTGATGACTTGCAACATACCACAAACTATTTATTCTTTCAGAGCCTTGCTGAACCATATGTTTTTCTCAATACAATCAATAGATCTTACAAAGGAAGAAAGTTTGCTTGAAATCACTTCTTGAAATGAACACCTCTGCCTGTTAATAGTTCCTTTCAACAGCAGCTGAATATTTTGGGGAACAACTGTTTTCTTTTTCTCCCTTGGCACATGCTTTGTGAGTATTCAATACCATTTACTGTGCTGGATGGCTTCCACAACGCTGCCCAGTATAAGATGGACCACTAAGGTAGTTCAGTAAAGGGAAGCTAAACTCGATCAAAGCTTTCCAAGTTAAGGACCCATTTGGATGGCGCCTGCAAACCAAAACATTTGGAAAAGTTACTCTAATTGTGACTGAAAAACCAAGACCATAAATAAAACTGTAAGTGGCTCCAGATCCTAACAACATTGTTACTGCAAATGGGCCTTGGTACAACCCAGGGTACATCAGCTCTGAAAATAAAACACTTCCAACAATACTTCCTTGCAATAAGCTCTCAAGACACTTCTTACTAAAGAAACAACACCAAACCCTGTGGGAGTTGCTATTGAAAGCATCAGCAAACTTTTGATCAGGGGTCAGAAGTAATTTTTGTGCCTGCAGCCAACGTAAACTGCACCTTATAATGTAAAAGACCTCAAAGAAGATGGCAGCTTGACTACACTCCCATAAGATTTTTAAACCTAGAATTGAAGAGTAGAAATGAATGTGAGTGAGGAGGGAAGAGCAGGACAGAGGAAACAAAAAGAAATAGATCATGCATACTGTGGCCAGTTTTGATGCTGTCATCAGTCCCCTGTTGCCTACTGAATACCTCGAGGAACAGCTGTGTGTATCCCTTGACAGTGGGCAAACATCAAAGTTTAGTTCATTTTGAAAAGCATTCAAAGGTTTAGCTGCTATCCAAAATCTATCTGAACCCTGTTGGTCTGGAAACCAGGCTACAGATCTTTGCAAGATCTGGCTTGCTCGTGACTTTGCTCATGTTTCCATTTCTTCAGCCAGACCAGCCTCACCACAGGCGCAGCCATTTTTATGGTATTTTGGTACTTCATTTCCTGTCAGGCCTGAGACCAGGAAGTGCAGAGGCGCCTGAAAATTAAAAACTGAGTAAGAAAGAGTTGGAACCAAAGACCTATTTTTGAACAGAAATGAAAGTCTGAGTTTGGTTCAGGAGTGACATTTTTTATTGGAACAAATTCAAACATTCTTGGGCGATCTGCAGAGTCAATGGAGGTTACACCTTGCAAAGGACTCGGGGATTTCCAAAAAATTTTGCGTTTACTTTACAATCAAAACTCAAATGCATCTTAATCTTCTGGTTGATTCAGTATAGTGTTGTGAGGTAGATTTTTAATGAGTTGGCATGATAGATTCATGATGAAGGCCATTTCCTAATGAAAATTTTGAATGCTTTCTTCCATATAGTCAAAGTAGTTTTTTAGTGTGTGAATACTGCCTCCTCTGCCCCTCTACTGTCTTCTACAACAACATTCTGATGATGCCAATCATTTGGTCTCAATGGCCCTGTGTATTTTCACAGGATACACTTCTGTTGACATTATTTTATCCACTTCTGGTCATTAATTGCTAGTTGCTGCCTTAATATTATCTACAGTGGCAGATAAAACACTTTCCAGTGCAATGCTGGAGGCGAACCTGAAGAGAGGAAATGCTTCAGAAAAAAAATCATAATAAGCTAACCTTACACAGAATAATTTATGCCAAAAGAGAGGAAGGATAATGAAATGTAACAAGATATTGTCCATAAGCAAATAAACTAAGCAGAAGAGGGAAGGTATAGCATAAATACCTGCATTTTTTTTTGCAGTTTGTCAGTCTTTGCCTAGCTGCCCCATGTACATAGGGAATTGGTCTGAATTACAGCTGTTGCTGTAGTGCAGTGGTGTGCATGGGATACGAGGATACAAACTTCAGTTATGGAGAAGTGAAAGCTACCTAGAAGTATTTGGACTAGCTTTTAGATTGGTGTGGTAACACTTGGTATCAGAGGGTTTCTTAATACGAGTTTACCAAATTATCAGTGGTCATCAAGCAGCACTGTGATTACAGTGTCACATCTTACCACAGAACATGTGAAGGAAGTTTGTATGTCTGTCTCCCTAATGGAAGTTTTAGCTGGTCCTTGCAGAAGAAACACTTTGATGAGTTAGCAATTGCCCTTCAGTGAATTTTTTTCCCTCTCTTAATTTGTTACCTTTTAAAAATGACCACTAAGTGTTTCATCAGCTGGTTGAAAATCCAGGCTAATAGAGAATACAACCTAGAATTCTTGCCGGGACGGAAAGAGAAAACATTTCCTGAAGGTGATCGTTTCCAGCTCTCTCCCTGGCTTGCTCAGTGGGCTGCTAGAACACTTGCTCAAGAATGTTTACCTCATACCTATCCAAAACCTAGCTTTTTTTTTTTCGTTTACTTTAGGGTGCTTGTTCTGTCATCTGAGTCACTGAGTAAAGATAACTTTTTTCTTTGGTGTTGCCTCAAATTTGTTTTGAGGATGTAATAATATACTTTCCTGTCTTTTAGGTGTTCATTTTTAAACTGTATACAAATTAGCTGTCACACATATGCTATAAATCTTGGAATCTGTCCGAGAGCACCTAAAGAGTACTTACATGCAAACAAAGAAAAATTCCTTTGCTTTGGAATGCTCTTTAAGTCATGGCTGCATGCTGTATTTTGGAGATTTTTAGAGTAAAATTGCTGCCGTAAAGTCCTCACAGTCTTTTTACTTGGGCTAGATTTATCATGAAATTGCCAATATTCTGACCTTTTTTCAGAATTAAAGCAAGGTACTGTCAGTGAGTAAACAGTGTAAAAGCTCAGGAGAGATCTGTACGTGTTTTGAAATGCAAGTAATGACAGATAAAGAATAATTTCATTGGTAATCAGGATGGACTTACTATGATCCAGGTAGCAAGTTGCAGTACAGGGAAAATATGCAGATTGCAGGCGTTGTGGATGGCAGGGTGGGAAGGCAATGCCTCAGTTCCATTATCTTTCTCTTGCTCTTATCTAGAGTAAAATGGAAGAATGGTTGAGTTTAGTCCGAGTAAAAGTCTGCCATTGAGTCTCATTACTGCTTCGAAGGAGGGGGAGAAGAGAGGGTGACGTTTTAGTGGACATGCAAACCATTTTAACCGTATTTTAACATAACATGTCTGTCTGTGCAGAAATGCTGTTAAATCAAACCATGTGTCCTGAAGTATCACAGAATACAAAGTGTGTGATCTGCTTGGGACCTAAATCACACCATCTAGAGAACTGCTTCCTAAACCTTTTTGTTTGCTAGATGCTGCTCTGCACAGTGGCATCTTTCTATGAATGGTAGAATCTAGGGTTTGGGGCCCCTGTTTTGAGAATACAAGGTAGAAATATGGCATTGACAGCATATCAGCAAGATGGTGCAATACTAAAATGTGAGAATCTCTTCCCAGTGAGGCTAATATGTGCGTGCCATGCCGGTTTCAGTGCACTTGTCTTCAGCCTGATTTTCTGTGGGAGTCCAAACATACTAGGCTCCTTTTTGGGAATGTGAGGTGAACCTAATGGTCTTAAAAGGAGAGTTACTATTAGAAGCAGGAGGACACGTTGAACATAACTTACAGATGGTCTCTGGTTCAGTTGCCTCAGTTAATTTATTTGTCTTCATCTATGTAGGTGAAGAATTATTTAATGCATTTAGTCACAGTGTTTTAATCAGTTTTTATTCACTTTAGTATCCACATTGATGCCACTTAGTGCCGGCAAAGTGGTGTCAGTGAAGCTGACCCAGACCTTGTAAAGTTATATATGTCAATGCTGTGGTTACTGTGTGCCACAATTTTTTACCAATAGTGCTGTATAACACAGTTCAAGTCCAGAAAGCAGTTGTCATGTGGGCTGATGGGCCTTCTACAGTGAAAAAAAATCACTGTAGCACATGTCACTTTTTAAAGTAAAAATTTCTACAGAAGAAATGAAATCAAGTAAGTGTAATTGGTCCTGAAATAAATGTGCTACAATGGACTCGAGGGTAGCACATGTTGGAAAGATACCTTTGTCCCCACAAGAGGGTGCAGAAATGAAAAAGATTGGCAACATGGAAACTAAATTAGGCTTTGAGTTAACCATAGGTTTATTTGTTTAGTAAATTATCTCTGGTGTGTCGGATGGCTTATTTTTGGAAGAGAGCCATCAAAGACTTAAGCGACACAAAATAAAAAGCAGAGATAGGGAGTTCTGTACAGATATTTCTCCATTTCTCTTCCTGTCCATTCTGTTGCAAATACAGAGCAGTGGCATCACTGGTGCAGCCTCCTCAGGGGCAGGGGGAGGTCATCTCTGTTCTTCCATCGCACTTCGGGGATCCACCACAGGAGGGAGAGCAAGAGCAGCGTGGTCTGCCCCGTCTCCTCTGGGAAGGGCTGAAAGGAGGGGAAGCCCTTGTTTCCCTTCCCAGGGGCTTTAGTCCGGAGGGGAGGAGGGGAACAGTTGGGCACCTTGATTTTTCAGCACTTGCTACTCCATTGCACATCAGATAGGCATTCAAATGGGAAAAATCTCGAGTGGAAAAAAGTCTTGACACAAACTGTTGAAAGGTAGAAAAGAGTTCTGTAAAAAGAAAGTGTCTTTAATAACATGGAGTGCCTTGACATTAATTAACCATTAGCATTTATGAGAGCTCAGAGCAGGCTGGTGTGGACAAGAGGGAATATATGGCCTTAACATATGAGATGCTCTTGAGTGGGAGACATGAGGAGGGGTTCAGTGTGCAGAAAGCATAGGGCATATTAATTTCATTGAATGTATACATACTGTTTCTTTTTGCAGCATTTATTACATAAATTCTGGTGAGAAAGACAAAACAAAGTGGACAACTTATTTTTCACACTGTATTTAATGGGATTGTATTTCAGACTGTGTCCTCCTGGGAAGGCAGTTTCCAAGCATGCCAAATTTTTGATAGATTTCAGCCTAAGTGGATTTAGTTGCAAATCTGGACTCTGAACAGGAGGTTTTATCTTTCCATCATGTTTTGTCCTTGAAAGGTTCCATAAATTACATTTCTGAGAGAAAGGGAAAGATTTTTTTTGAAAGAAGTGTTCATTTGGTAAATTGCTCTTCTGTTTAAGTTTCCTTTTTCCAGGTGCTGAATGATTCCCAGAGCAAAAGTTCTGTCATTGCTTGAAGATGGACTTCCATTAATTTGCAATAAAATTACGAGGCAATATTCATGCATGGATAATTGATTTCACTCTGAAGGGAGAATGGCAAAAAGCAGAGCTCAAGTGTCTACTTGTGTGTAACTAGTGCAGCAATTTTCTCCACTGCAAAATGGGTATCAAGTACTGCTCTTATGAAGTGTCAGTGTTTATGTTCATTAGATGCAAGGCCAGGAGAGATATAAGAGAGTCAGAGTATTTCCTACTAGATGGCAAAACCAGATCCGACACCAAGACTAACTGGCTAATAGAGAATAATTTTTGCATCTTTGTGGCTGGTGACAGACTCACTGAAGCTCAGTAGACACAGCACTGCTGTTTTGATGAAGAGCCTGGTGAGATAATCACAGATTCACAATATGTGTAGTATTGAGGTGACAGCAAAGAAAAGAGCTAGCTGAAACACTGCTGGCAGGAGTGAGCCCAGAGGACCTGGAAACCGGCATCATTTGGGACTCATAATAGTGACTGGGCTCTTTCTGGCCGCTGCAGATTTTTCTCCAATAATAGTCTCCTTTCCCATCCAGTTGATCTTTCCTTTGTACCTCTTCCGTGTTTCCATGCCTTTTCTATGTACAGACTGTAAACTCTTTCTGTCTGTGCAATGTTTTGGGCAAAAGAGGCTCATGCCTAGTCAGCCTTCTTGGTCTACCATCGTTTTCAATTCAGTAATAAATAAGAGCAAATCTTGAATGATACCTTCTTGCAGGCAAGACTGAACACAAATATTGGAGGACATACAGATAGCAGAGTTCAACAGGCAGTTGTGGACACAGTCTGGTTGTTTACCCCCTGTGCAAATTACCCAAGCTCGTTATTTTATATAGACTCTCCTATATGTCACACACACACACAAATATATATATTTGATCCTACTCTACCTTTTGTAAAGATTTGGAGCAATCCATTCAACACTACAGGAAGTGATCAGCAAAATTGTCTGTTCCCTGGTCTTGTCATGCTGCTAGCCAAAGGATTCTGCACAGTGCAGAGAGCCAAGTGTCATCTGCTTGGTATTTCCTGACTTGTGAAAGCTTAGTGTTTCAACCTTATCATTGCCCTAAAGCTGAGGTTCTCAGGCTGTGGTATGTGTTTCCTTTCATGGTGCAAAACTCTTTCTCCCCTGAAGAGAAAGAGCCCTGAATCAATGCAGCCTGGTCTTTCCTACAAAGAATAATGTGAATGTTTAGATGCCGCTTCCTATTATTGCATGTAGGTCAGATGGAGCTGGAAGCTTCTCTACCCACTGTCCTTTCCTACCTTTCAAAGGAGAAAGGAGGATGGGTCTGGATGCAAGATGCTTCCATCCTGTGACTGCAGACCAAAGAGCTGACAGCTGTTCCTGCTGCTACATTCACCACCTCTGGAGTATACTCTCTTTTTCTATAGCAGCAGCAGCACCAAGAACTCTCTGGGAAACCTGGTCCAAAGGTTTTCTTGACAAACTCAGAGAGATGTCAGGCTTTATCAAGAAGCACAGAACTTCTTCATATAGGCTTCCTGGGGCTTCCAAATGTTGGATCCATCAGCTGCAATAAATTTATTAGATTGCTGTCTCTATCTTAAGACTACCCACGTCAGTCATATATGTGTATGCAGGGGTGCACTATATCCATTCCCATGCAAAGCTTTTCTTCTTTTGTTTTCCAGCAATGATTGGAAAACCCCCATAGAAGCTTAAAGTTCCCTTGGGGTTAATAACCAGAATGTCAGATATTTTTTCCCCTGAAGTTTATGTAATTTGATCTGACTGCTTTGATCTGCTATTTTTTTGTTTGTGTGCTTTGGTCTAAGGGAATGATGCATAGGAATCTTGTGTTTTCATTTGACAAGATTTCTAAGTTGTTAGGTTTTGACTGTGTTGGAAATGCTATAGAGCAGCTGTGTTTGGTAGTTGATGAATTTGTGTTATCTAAAGACTGAAAAGGAATACCATCTTCCTTCAAATCTCAGATCAAATAATTTCACGGACTGCCTCAGGCAATATATGGTTTTATTTTAGTAGCTCCCTTGATTATCATTCTAAATAATGAGAGAATAGAGCTTTTACTGCCTTCATTGCTTATTGTGATGGGAGAAATCAAAAGGTCACACAGTATCTTTCCTTGTTACAAAAGTAAATTATTTCTTTAAAACTGCTATCCTGAGTCTTCTCAACACACCTGGGGGTGAGGAAACTCCCACGTGAGATTCATTTTACAACCATGTCAGGAAATCACATTCAGTCAATGCAAGTAAGAAGCAACCAGAAGTGTCCAATGAAATTAGGAGGTTACAAATAGGACTAATCACATGTGAAAACTCACTATTTCCACCTGACAGCAATTAAAGCTGTGTCAGAGATGCAGTAAAATTCCCTCCAGGGATCTTAATAAAATTGAGTTAAACATTAGGAAGAGTGTGCATGATGGATGGAAAAGTTTGAAAGAAATGACAAGTCTATCAAAGCTGAAAGGGGTCACAGTTCATCCTCTGCAGCTCTTTTGTGGTATGCAGGATGTCTCTCAGGAAGAGCCCTGCAGCTATCTGCTGTCAACAACAGCAAAGCAGGTGTGCATGTGTGCCTGAGAGGCAGGGCTGCGTGCTTTCTCTTTCTCATATCTGATCTTTCTTGTCTGAATAAAGGTCAACATATTTTAAAACTTTGTGATTATTTTTTTTAATGCTTCTGGTTTTGCTAGAAAACTGTTCAGTGGAGTGAAATTTAGAAGCTGTTGTCAAAGTATAATTGGAGCTGGTTACTTAATTTCCTTTCATTCGTTGTGGCTGTGAAATGGCCTGAGGGCTGCATGTGTCATATACACATTCTGTGTCCTGTGTTGATTAAAAAGTGGTGTGATGTGTGCCAGGTGTCTGCAAGGCAGTTCAAATGGTGAAGTAGTATGGTGAGGGGAAGTGAGATGGCTTCCCCCACTAGTACACTCTTCTAAAAGATCAGAAATTATTCTGCCTCACCATGCTTCATTCTGGCCTATTAAAGAGGAGTGTCACAACCGCAGCTTCTGCCCTGGCCCTCTGGTCTATCAGTTTGCTTCTGTACACCCCTGTGTGACTTGGAGAGCAGAAATGCCTGAAAGAGGCCCTCAGCCGAAGTGGATTGTGTCATGTGTGTTGTGGATACAAGAGCTGCAGGTTCAGCTGTGCATGGGTCCCAGAGGGTTTACATAATAGCAATTCTAATATTCCACAGTCTTTATATAATGGGTGTATCCAACCTTCTCCATAACATCTCGCTGAGTCCAGTGGGAGTTTGAGCAAGGCAAAGTTGGACGTGTCTGTCCTCTTGAGTGTGGAACAAGGGAAGCTATGGGTCTACCCCATAAGAGCAGCAGTATGCAGAGGAGCTTGGAGATAACTGAAGTGCCTGAAACCGAGGCTGTCAATGAGCATGTTTGGATATGAAGCCTTGGAGATGTGATAAAATCTGTTAAGTCTGTATGTATCTAGGTGATGGTGCTGCTTGTAACAGAAACATGTTGGCAGCTTTTTGTATATACAGGTAGAAGTTGATCAAAAGGATACCACTGGGCATTTGCTGGGAATGTAAAGTATAAAATCACCTCTCCCGGGTCTTTATTGCTTCTGCATAGTATTTACCGTCTCAAATCAACCGTGTTGTCATATTTGTCCTTCTTACATATTGTTGACAAATGCATGTGATTACAGGACCTAAAGTTCCACTGAAATAGCCACTAATTCATGAAATAAAACTTGTTAAAATCCTGTCATACACTTTTCAGGGCAAATATAACTCACTCTCCTAATAGGAGGTTGATAGATCCCCATATACACCACAGCTATTATTATAAAAAAGACTATCAGTCCAAATTTTTTTCTTTTTTTTTTTTTTTTTTTTTTTTTTTTTTTTTTTTTTTTTGAAAATATTTTTTTTTTTTCTTTTCTGTGAAAATGATAGTTTTGGTCTTTGTGGCAAAGGCACAATCTCTTCCAAGACACAGCTGTTCTTAAATGACCTGCTCTATGAAGGCTCCAAACACTGTTCTGGGAGGCAGAGATTGGCTGATAGATACCTGAGCCTGGTGGAAGCACTGGCTCAGCTGAAATAGAAGTGAGCAGAACCTGGAAGAGACAGCAGTTAAAGTCAATGGAATGGGGAGCTGTGCTCATGCCAAAATTGTGTGAAGAAAAAAGCTCAAGTCTCAGGATTTTTTATGTTTCTTTTTTTTCTCCTCAAAACCAGTATGTTTGTTTCAAAATAGAATTGGTTATAAATAACATGCACAGATTTTTATAAAATTCTTTTCTTACAAGCAACCTGTAAGGCAACCTCTAAATTATTCGTATTGCTTCAGTCACATTGACTATATGTGCAAACAGCTCTGTCAAATTAGAGCTAAGGCTGTGTATGGGTACGGTTCACCAACACAATCATTAAGAAAAGCTCATGAAACCGGGAGTGCTAAAACATGTGTCATTTATTCTGACTGCATTATCTGGGCAAGCCCATTCAGTCTGCATTGGTTTCACAGTACACTTTTTCCAAGCTCATGCCTCTCAGTCAGTCCTGCTGTCCCTCGTGGCCTGGAATCCTGCCCAAGCTTGGCTGCAGTATATCAGGTGAGGTTCCTGCTGCTTACCTGATGCTTCCTTAGTTGAGAACCTCCCATGTTGTCCAGAAGTGCTTGCCATTGTGTTAAAACAGCTGCAGATTGCATATGAAAACATGGAACGTAGGAGTTTGTGTTTTCAACACGCAGCCTGTGTCTTAGCAACTGTGTGATGCATGAAACAAGTCAATGCTGTTATTTCAGTTAATGTGGCCAGTGCTCCCTTGTGTCCATTAACCTGAAGCTGTGAGTGATGCTATGAAAAGAAGGGCTGGTCTTTCAGTGTTCGGGTCACTTGCATTGTTGTGGCAGCACATTGATCAAGATTTTAAACTTTTTCTAGCCCAGAGATCTCTGCTGCTTGCTGTTGACTATCTGCTGTCTCAAATAGACTTTTTTCTTCATAGCATTTTTCATGTCAAAGGTGAATATCATTGCGCTATTTCTGTTTCATTTTCCATGTTGCATTGGGATCAGTGCCATGGGAATCCATTTAACTATTACGGTGTTGTTCAAATAAACTGAACTTGAAATGAACACTTGGCAGATTTAGCCTGATGGACTGTGAATCCAGATGTTACCCTTCTTCTGCTCATCACCTAATAAAATACATACCCTGTACTCTGTTACCCTCAGGATAATTTATCAGCCGCACTCAGCTTCAATATGGACACTTCCTTTACCCTGTAGAGAGTGGCTGATCTGTCTGGTGAAGTGCAGTCCCTCTGTATGTAGTAGGTTGTTTGGGAATTTGTCTGGGGACCTCTTCCTCTTAGAAAATATCTATTAGGGATCGGTAGGTAATCCTGATGTCCTGATAAAAGCCAGATTGGTGGCAGTGTGCCTGTAATGCCTCTCAGAACCAGAGGAGACAAACTGGTTCAAAAAAAATTTTGGCAACTATTTTCTGCTTTCCTATTCTGCAGTCCTAGGTGACTGGCAGATCACTGCTGTGTTTCTGATTGATGGCTGAGTCTAAGAACAACCTCACATGTGAGGCACAGATGCAGTTGCCCAGTTGTTGCTGTTTATTTACCATCATCTCTGTAGTTCTTCAAGAGTCAGTGGAAACTGAGTTGGTGAAAAGGATGACTTCCTCATCTACCCAAAGAGCATTTGTGAAAGGCCAGAAATTATATCAGCTATAGCAGGGGCTGAAAAATAGAGACAGAAGAGTCATACATATACAAAGATAGGTGTATATATATTTTTAAAGGATCGAAAAAGAAAAGCACAAAAGAAGAATGTTTTAATCAGTATCATATACGAGATAGCCATCTAGCTCCAGGCAGCCTACAGAAAGTGCTCTCCTCTTGCCCCAGTCGTGTACAGGCATATACTGACTCCTTTCTTTGGTCTTTTTTTTTTTTTTTTTTTTCTTTTGACTAATTTCCTTCATCTGTGGATAGACAGCTTTTCATTATCTGAGATTTAAAAAAAATTGTTACCAATAACAAAGCACGTAAAATCTCTGATAGCTAATCTGATTACCTGAATGGCTGAATGTTTTCTCTCATGATGAGAATCATGTTAGCAAAACTAAAAGTGATTAAAAATTATTTTAGCAGAAAGAGAGAGAGAACAAGAAATCTGGGCTTTTTCTAATTAGTTTTTTAAAGGCAATTTGCCTATGAAATGTTGCATTTTTAGAGAAAATAATTCTTAACAAACAGCTCTCCTGTTTGAAAGCTTTCTGTAAACTCAGTGGATTTTATTGAAATTATGTGTTTAAAATGCTAATGTTCTTAAGGAGATGGAGAAGCAGTTTTATTGTATTCCAGAGATGTGTAGTAATGCAAAAGAGTTTTGTTTCCTAAGAGAGCTGACGGAAGACAAAAATACAGGAAATCTAGCAATTTTTAAGTAGAAGGGTTTTAACTGAAAGGAACTTCAAGCAGCTGCAGTATTTCACACGCAGTGTAAAGTGGATGCAACTACAGGCTACTGTAATTATAGTTTTGTATCAGTAACAGGATATCTGCTAAACAGGAGTTAATACACTTCTAAAAGTTTCATGAACTGAGTCTACTTCTGTGAATCTTTTCTAACCTGAAAGGTATTCTGCAAAATTAGCAAATTCTGCAGCTTCTCTGACTTCATTTCTTGTTAGCAATCACACCATCTTATTTTAATATTGAAGACAATAGATAAATATTCACTGTTGCCTTTTTTTTTGCAAATTTCTTCTTTTGAGAAGTTCCTCTACCATTTTTAATACAAGAATATAAATTTCTGATGAAATATTTGATGTATATCGTAGATGTGGCTCATCTGAAAACCAGTGTATCAAGCCCTCTGTCCAGAAAAACCATAGCTTTAATGCAGAGTGGCAAAACTGTCCAAGGATTTTGCAGATTTTATAGAATATTTTTCAGTCTTGAAATATCATATAAAATCAGGTTCTATTCATGAAATACTTCAAAGCATAACGAATACTGGTTAGTTGTCATGCTGTGCAGGAGAATCTCATAAGTACTTCAGAAGTATGGGACAAACTGACATTTGAGTTTTGAGTTATTACTGACAAGAGACTGAGATAAGACAGGTCAAGTTGTTGGTTGTTACTTATGCTAAATTTGTTTCTGACCTGGCATATTAAAATTTTCATGGACAGCTGCAGATTTATCCCTGCAGAAACAGGGGAAGAAAAGTCCTTATGTAACTATTACCAAAGCCAAACACTTATAAAATAAAACTTGTTATTTTATTATCACAGTTTTTTCTTTCTGTTTCATACTCACACTCTTCTTTGCATGGCAGATACAATCATCTGTAGAAGTATAAAGATGTGATTTGGGAGATGTCTCCAAAGTTCCATTTTTTAAAAATCCCAAGCTATTTAATTTACGTATTTTTAGAGGTATCTTTGGTGTTATATAGAAAATTGCTTTGTTTCCTTGTGCAAGTTCCTTTACATTTATATCACTTGTATGATCTTAGTGTCACAGTGACCTTACCCGTATCAAAGATTTTAGTGTCAAAAGAGTCCAGCTGTTTTCTCCAATTACCCTAATTACCCCATGTCAAAATATCCCTATAACCCAGTCTAAACACATTTGAGTCCAACAAATTAGCACATGTAAGGCTTTTTTCTCATATTATTCAATTAAAAATGAATTCCCCTTCCTTGGTCCAAAGAAAATCATTACACATTCCTCTCAGGGGACCAATTCCATTTTACTTGAACCACTACAACTGCCTCTTAATATGGTAAAAAAATTAATGTAAAAGGCAAGAAGTCTACATTAGAGTGTCAGACACTGTGAGGACCAGGGAGTGGGAACAGTGGGGGCTCCCTGTGGGCAGGCAGAGCCTGTTCCACCCCCCAGCCAGGAGCAGGCAGCCTTGGGGGCCTGGGGCAGCCCCAGCCCCTGGCATCAGACACCTCCCTGGCCGTTAAAGCTGAGGTTAAAGTGGAAAGTCACCTATAGTTTGGCATATGGGCCTGGATGAGCAGAGCCCATTGGTGAAGATGGAATGTGGCAGGAACAGTGGATCAGACAGAGGCCACACAGCAAGGTTTTAGCTGGGAAGTAGGTCCCATGGGTGGGGAGAAGCCCCAGTTGAGTTGTTGCCTCTCCAGCACGGCACAGGAGCCTCTCCACAGGAACACCAGGGAAGAGGGGCTGTCAGTGGGCTGTGCTGTCTCTCCATTGATCCTGATCCTGAGCTCAGCCAGCCAAACCTTTATGAAGGACATGGTCTCAGAACCTGTACGTGGAGATCCAACATCATATTTAAGTGCTAATGATCAGAATGTACCCTAAGAAATCTGTATAATCTGTAAAGTAATTCTTCTGATGAAAAATCCTAGCAACCGGATTTTTGATCTGGGAAAGGTGACAGAAACCAACTTAAGGCAGGCACAGGCCAAGCTGTTGTTTCCAGTTTTACAGGACAGAAACTGGATTGGTTGGTGGCTGCATAAACACCCCAGTAAACCACCTCTGCATTCTAGCTGATGTTGAGTAACGTTGTACTTTTTATAATAAAGATTTTATAGCTTTAATTGCTATGAAATACACAGGCAGTAGAGACAATTAACATCTGATTTGATCACATATGCTGTGCTGAAGTTGCTTTGCTATTTGTGTGTGAAGGCTTTTCCCTTGGAGAAGGAGAATTAAAAGAAGCTAGCCCAGTACAAAACCTAAGGGCCCCATCATCCCCTAAAGCATGAAAGGACTGAAGGGAGAATCCATGGAAAACTATAGAAAAATGCAACCTTCTGTATAGAGGGCTGTATTAGGCAGAATGTGGAAGAAATGTATGTGCTGCAGTCTTACAGCTAATCACCCAGGATGCCTAGGGAACATTAGGCTTTGTAGGTTCCCACATCACACTGTTTGTTGCTTTGCAAGACACCAGCAACCAGACTGTTGACAGCTCATGTTCCTACATCTGACAGGACAGCCGTGCAGGTAAAGTTTCCCCATCCACAGTCTCCTCAGGTGTGAGTAGCAAGCTATTACAGGAAATGAATATCGCTTTCCACGTTGCTTTCCCTGCTTTCCCCACCCTATAAACTAAGAAGTGCAAGTAAACCTTGTAGAAGGATGGGTAGGCTGCCAGAGACAGAAATTGCAGAGGGACATGTCCGTGTCCACGTGCACTCCTGTGTGCATGCTCACAAGGGAAGGAAGCAGGACAGGTGCTTTATAACTATTTCCTCCGCTGCACAGCTAAGTGTTGATCAAACACTCCTGGTTGTAGGAGACCTCACAGCTCAGTGTAACGGTGTTATCATGGCACAGTGCCCAGGCTGCTGTGGCTTTCAGAGTTGTGCAACAGGGAGTAAAGATATCCACCTATATCAACACTGATGTGGCAGTACAGGGGTGCCCGTAGATTACTGTGCTTGTAAGTGTCACATACATCTTCCACTGTTTTCAAATTTCAGAAGACTAAACTGAATAAGCAAGTTGCAGGTAACTAACAGACATGTGGCTTGCCTCCAGAAGTTCAGACCAGAAACGCCTTGGTGAAATCAGTTTCTATTCTATTGCAAGGTCTGGTCAGAAATAGTTCTGGACCACAAGAACTGATCTCATGTTGATGAAAGATCATGTTTCATGCCTTGTATTTGCAGTTATGAAACAAAAGGTGCTTGCCAGCATCAGCTTTTCTGAGACAACAAGAAACCTCTGACATTTTCTCCTCCCCATGGAAAGAAAAAAAAGAAAAAAGTATCCATTTCTCATTTCTTGCAGTAACAGAAGTTATATTTTTACTTTGACATTCTTACTTTACCATATCAGGATTTTTTCCCAGACTTTAGGAGAAATCTCCACACTGAAAGCACTTACGAAGTAATTTGTGTTACTGTTATATCTGGTCATAAAGGTGGACGCTAAACCAAACTCATTTATAAGATTTGGAGCTCATTTTCCATTCGTAGGTAATATCTTTGATCCACTTGAATAAATAATAGGAAGAATTTTATAATCTTACTGTTGTCCTGGAAATTTTCATTGCTAATTGTTTTTGCTGCAGAGTGCTTATCTGACCTCTTTCAATGTCTTTTTTCAGGATAGGCAGTAGCTCATGAAATGATTAAAGTTTTTTACAGGAACTATTTACTAAGAGTTTATGTGAGGTAAAAATTGCATCAGTAAGTCCTATCTGCCTTCACAACAAATGTATTAACCTTTGGATCAGTATCCATCCAGTTCTTCACTGAGATTTTCTTTAAGTACTGGAGATTTTTGTCTCATTGCAATAGTCTTGTTTGTTTTTTAACATACTCTAGTTAGAGATAGAGTTTTTCACCAATATAAACTTATGGGTAGCACATCAAATGGAGCGGTGATACGGATTTAATGGGGGAAAGGAGAAATAAAACCTGTTTTCCATTTGCACCAGTTCAATGTCAAGGAGATCTGCTGCAGTTGTCCATTTAGCTAGCTGGCTCCCTGGCCTTTTTGTAGCTGGTGGTGTCAGGGTGTCTGATATATTAGGCTGGGAAGGGTCTGAGTGAGCTGTTGGTGGAGCTGAGGTGTAGGGAAGAGGTGAGACTATCAGTGAATGTTTGCCTAAATGCTGTGTGGGGAATTTCAGTGTTTTTCACAGTGCTGCTGCTGACAGAACAGATGGATTTCTCAGGAGGGCTTTCAATGAGTTGTTTCTTTGTGACTGGCAGTTCAGATCTGCTAAGGGGACAGCTTCTTGAGGTGCCAACAACAGTGCATAATGCTCACCGCCTAGATAATCAAGACAATATTTGATATGTTCTGGTTTGAACTAAGTGTTTGGGCTTGAAACAATACCTAGTAGAGAGACCGTCCCTAGTGAAAATTCTTCTCAGATGACTTTAAAATACCTATTTGCGTAGTGAGAAAGGAGCCTGTGCCCTCCCTCTGGTCACCAGAGCTGAAAGCAACCTGTGTGCTGCAGATCTCAATAGGAGTAGTTTTTCTTGTTCCTTCTGTACTTTTTATGCCTTCTGTAGGTGCCGTCTATGATCTGTTGCACAACACTAACAAACCATAATTTATGAAACAGTTAAATTCATCAGCTCAAGATACCAACAGGGAGGGAATTCCCAGGGTCAGAAAAATGTTATGTTTTTATACTGCAGGAGCCTTGAAAATATAGATTAATAATTTGGGATTTAAACTCTTCTCATGTTGTCAGCCAATGTCTTTCAGTCCCTTTACTGTGCAGCCATCTCCCTGAGGAGAATGTCCATTTTTGATGAGTTCAGTCCCATTTTTTTGTGGCTGTTACTGTACAAAGATTGAGTAGCTCTTTGAGCAATGACATCTCAGAGGGGCAGTGGCCTTTGCAGAACCCATGCAGCAACCTCCATGCCCTGTCCAGTTCACATCTAATGTATTCAGGGCAAAGATCTCTGGGACTATGGGTAAGATAAGACTCTCAAGTGTGAGGTTGTGAACTGTGAAACTCCTGGAAGTGCTTTTTTGGGGTGGTTTATGTACCCCTCTATGGCAGCAGCGGTGTCAAGGATCCTGCTAAATGGTGTTTGTTCATCTTTTTTAACCTGGTGGAGGGAGTTGTTGGAATCCTGCTTGTGTCACACGGAGGAGACATAAATTCGTTGGAAAGAAGAATTGAGACACATCCCGTCTTACCAGGCACTTCCAAACTAAGTACTTCTGTTTTGGCCTAGAGGCAGCAGAAACCTGTAGCTGTTTGGCAGGAACAAATGAGAATTTATCCAGAGGAAATTGAAGTTCTTCAACCTTGCCTTTTTGGTTTGAATAATCTGAGGATAAAGCTCTGCTGCCCATGTAGTCCTCCCTCAGGGAGAGCAGTGGGCTGGAGGAGAGGATTTGTTAGGCAGGTTGTTGTGTCACTCAATTTGAGCAATCACCAGTAAAATCTTACATGGTGGTGAACTCTTACATGAACTGAACTGTAGGGTGGATTTAATGCCAGCTTGCATGTCATAACATAATCTTGATGCTCAGAATTCTGTGGTTGCTCTCAGGAAACAGGATTTTCCTGCACTAACATTGTGTGTGATTCATTCCACAAGTTCATGGTTGGGAGAACTAAATGTCTCCCCCATTTCTGGGGGTGGTGGGAAGGGGAGGATATGAAGAATGTTGAGAAGATGTTCTTTAAACCACATAAGAGAAGCAACGGAAAAAGGAAGAGTTACATCTCAAGCATTTATATCCCATGTGTATATGTCTATGAGTTCACTCAAAATTGCTGTGGACACAGTGCCAATATTCTTAATTTAAGCTACTGCTGAGTACTAAAGTCTTTGCTGAATACTGGGGCATCCTGCATCAGTGAATTCGCAGCACATCTCCCAAAAGGAAACTCTGGGGAATTCTGCTTTATGCCAGCCCCCATACACCCTTCAAGCTCTCCACCTTTTATTTCACTGTTGTGGTAAAAGCTATTGGATATGTACAGTAGATAACAAGAGAAAAATTTTTCCTTATTATGGCAGTGAATCTTTGTTCAAATGGAAGTCATTGCACAGCTGCAACTTGGAAGATTTTGACCGGTAGTATTTGCAGATGGGAACACAGTGATGGATTAGTGACATCTGCTATTTATTTTGTCTTCTGCGAGTTGCTGCTGTGTTTAGTAATGATACACAGCATTTCTCAGTGATTCTTGATGTGCCCATATTATTCAGCTAGTAGTCAAAGTATTCAGTTACACGGATGAAACTAAAATAGTTAAACACCTTAGGAGATCCTGTATGGAATAGGGACTTCCACCATAGGAAAAAAATTACAATACTCTAAGGTGTCTGCAGATGAAACTTGCACCTTTCCTGAAGGGAAAAGATGGATAACACTTTCCAGTCTGTGCTCCCTTTAAGACTGGGAGAATAAACCCTACTGAAGGTTGTATTACAAATGAGTCCTAGCAAGAGTTCATCAGCCACTTTTTTTCTTCTCTGTTAATAACAGAGGAGATTCACATCCAACTGGCTCCCAAAAGTATGAAAATCTATTTGAGAAGAAAAGCACTATAGTTAGCAACACTTTACTGACTCCTGTAAATTGAGATCACTAGTTCAGGGGAACTAAGATTGTAAATATGGAGCTTTTCTACTAATAGAATCTAAAAGGGATAAAACATACTATAAGTAGTAAATTGTTTCTTAATCTGCTACGAAAATTCCTTAAGCTGAGCATTTTCACCACCAAGTCTATTACCTGCACTAAAACACACCAACTGTAATGCTGCAATACAGTTTGAGTAATTTTCATTTTCCCTGTGTAGGCTTAGAGTTAATAAAAATCCCAGGTGCTGCCTGGATCTTAGAAGTAACAAATTACAAAATAAAGACAAAGAGGATTTTATTATGGGTTTTCAGAATCTACAGTTCAGGAAAGGTTTAAATCTTGTAGTGTTCGGGTCTGGTTTTCTGCAGGTGTGTGTATGTTGCTAATGCTTTTCCCTGTTAAATATAACAAGTATCCCTTGACTGGGCCAAAACCCCTTGATCTCACCTGGAAACTTTCAAGTCCTGATCTTGTAAAGAAATGTCTTTGAGTTACCAGTGCTGAAAAAACGATGTTTGTATAACTTTTGTTTGTCCCAATTGTATGGCCCATGAATGTACTGATCAATCTAGCTAGTGATTTACTCTTTAGAGAGTCAAATGAGTTTAAACATAAGCTGCAAATCTCTAGCTGTAACCTGTAGCTAGGTATATTTCCATTGAGACAAAAGCACAGTGTGGGGAAGGTTATTAAAGGAAAATAACCCTCTGCACCTGACTATTTTAAGTACTGCTAGTCTAAACTTTGTAACTTGCAAGAAAGTCAGATCTGGGCACACCAATGTAGTTTACAATGGCATCTTACAGAGTCCAAAAACTAGAATTAAAAGACAAGCTGAAATTAATCAGTTACTTGGGAAAATATCTTCCAGGTGTATTAAAATCTTTCACTTGCACAAATTATCTTGTCTAGTGACAAATAGCCAAAAAGATGTTTCGATGGAGATGGGTCTTCCAAGTATAACAGGCAGCCGCACTATTTAAAACTCTTCTCCATGCAGGTTTACGCAATTTCACTTCACAATTGCGTTTTTGCAGATGATACCCTGACAGTTTTGGAAGAACTGTTTTGCACCTGTCAGACACAGACATAGCTGGGCCTCCATTTCCTTGGTTCTTTGAGCCACAATAAAAGACCACAGAAATTTTCATTCAGCCAGTTACTGTTGGTGTGTGAATTCATCACTGTAGCCTTATTCACTAAAAAGAAGTTGAGTCTCCTATCTGTGCCAGAGGGAAGAATCATTGCAGACATGCTTGGGTTTTGTAATGGATGCTTATCACCCTTAAATGGAGAAAGAAAATCCCAAGCAGGCAGAGATCAGAAAAATCAAAATCAGCTACTTCCACAATCCTGTATTTAATCTGTGTATTCTCTTAAGGTACAGCTGGGCTGACAAAGGGACAACTGGACTGAGAAAGTGTCACCTGACTTTCTTGGAAACAAATGACATTTTCCCTCTTATCTCAGTATTGACTTGAAGTTTTTAATTAAGATATAGATGTTGCTTGCAGCTGTGAATCAAATATAGGTGAATTTTCCCACTCCTGTCTAATGGAGAACTTGCTTCCTACTGTCTAGCTACCTGGTTGAAGAAAGATACTCACAATTCAGTTTACTGAATGCACTCTATGGGTAAAACAGTAGCTCCCCTCTTTGCTGTCATAGTAAGCAATATGTTCTTTACTGGAGCTGAACCACAGCACACTAAGTCAGTAAAATATTATAACTTGTTTCTATAAATCTCACTTTGTATGTTTTTCTTGCATTTAATATGAGAATCACAGTATGAGCAGTATGGCAAATTTCTCATGCACTTCCTTGGCAATGTGACCTTGACTCAGACACGCTTTAACTGAAATAGTTCTATTCCCAAATCTTTCCAGGCTCAGAGTTTTTTTGAGGTACTAAAAAAAGTGGCTGTAGCAGGCTACAGTGCATGTATAAAGAAAAGAAACAATGGCCAAACCCACAAAACTACCTACAAACTTCTGATTTCACATAGAAGTTAATTCTGAATAGATAGATAAGAATGCAGATATAAGCAGACTGATGTATAAAAATTCCCCATTTAGCCAAAAAACACCAGGACAGTTTTCCCCTCTTGTTGAAAAAGTATTGCATTTGCTCCTACAAAGCAAACAAAAACATCTGGCTGTGACAGGTGTTGCAGTGTGGATCTCTCTGAGGCATTGGAGTTAATTTATGGATGTCTGGAAACAATTACAGCTTTGGTAGTTTTCTTTTGGTGAATGGTGTCACTGTTGATGTGGAGACTCAAGAAACCATATTTCTGTTCACCCTCTTCATGTTTTGTGCTCAGATGACAGTTAGAGGTACAGCACTACTTGTTTTTAACTGATGTACATAATTTTGTTATATAAGATCATTCAGGTGGGCCTGACAAAATCAGTTCATATCCTTGTAAGTGTTGCTGTTTTTTTGGTTGGTATGAGGCAAGGGATCTGCTCTGAAGATTGCTGTTGTACCCCAGAGACTTGTTCCTTTGCTACCCAAGCAATATCTGTGGAAATGGTGGAAGCAGCTGAGTGGGAGAAAGTAGGCAGAATATTCATTGGGAAAAGATAAAATACAGATTAGTTGTGAAAATGTTGTGTTGAGAAAAAGGCTGGCATCTAGTAACAGTAAGTGCTAACATCCAGCACAGAGCTTCAATTTGGCATTTTTGTTCTTCAGTTCTGCCTGCTGAAGAAGAGGATTTGAAGCTGTCTGACTATACCACTTCGAAAACTTAAATTACTGGGTTGTCATAGCTCAGAGTGAAAGGGGAAATGAAGGCTTATTATGCATATTCCCAATATTTCTGAATTGTCAGCTTGGTTGGCAGCATATACCACCCCTGAGAGAAAACATCTGTGGCTGGAGTCAGTAGACCTTTAACTTAATTTGAAAGCACTTTCTCAAATGTGGAATTACTGGCCTCGACTCTAGGAAGGAAACCTTTTTCCCACAACTAACTGCATAGTTGACATATTTTGGTTTGTACACTGACTCTCAAGAGTGGGAAGATGATTTCATTTTATTACTGGGTTAATTACTTCTTACACAAGCAGTTTCAATATTAAAATTAAATTCAGTATTCAATTTAAAAAGAAGAGCACTTCCAAATTCAGAAAAAAATTAGGCTATTAGGGAAGTAAGTATAAGTATGTACATATTCCTAGATGTGTGATTCCTGTTCTCATTCATACTAAGGGTATGTAAATCCATCTGATTAATAAGATTCAGCTTTTAAAAATAAAATTAGTTTGTGTTTTGAATTTTTCTAACTTCAGCTTCAAGTTATTGGATCTTTGCCTTTGCTGGAAGTTAAGGCAGATCACTTGAATGAGAAAGGTATTTTGCTTGTTTATTACTTTCTGTCAAGTTTGTTTGCATTTCAAATATTTTCATAATAGGTAAGTTCTGCTTTCTAATGTGTAAGCATTCAATGATTGTACTATGGAAGGAAATGGGATTGCTGCTGTTAATGACATTAACAAGAGTTCAATGTCTTCCACAAATATTTGAGCAGGGAAACAGCTGAGGTTGATGGATAATCTTCATAGAAAAAGAGTTGTAACTGTAAGCAAAAACTGGTTTTGGAACTATGACAGGTTTTTTAATGCTGGAAATTGTTGAGGTCTGTCAGGTGTCCCTACAGCTTAACTCTGGAGTAAGTTCTTCTAATGATCATATATTTGTTGATAAATTAATGTTCACATATGAGTTATGGACAATGGAATTTAAAATTTCAATGGAACATCAAGTTGGCACTTGCCTGATAACATGTTTATTTTTCATGTTTCTTTTTTGTTCTACACCAAAAGTTACTTCGCGGTAATGTTCCACAACTTAGTTTACCAATTACCACAAAGCCTTTAAAATCCAAAGTAGGTGTCGATGTATTCGATGTGATATATTAGTTAAAATTACAGCAAATTTTGAGTTGCTACAATTTCTATAGAGTAGGGTCTGAATGAAAATCTTGGATCTAAAACACACAAAGCTTGAGCAGGACTTGGATTCAGATCTAAACTCTGTGGTGTGGGTTTTTCTTTAATCACATGGTGTTACAAACATCTATTTCATGTTTCTAAACTGTCCCAGCTGTGAAGAGTATTTCCTTGAGCACATTGGACTTATTTTTACACAGATGTAAATCAGGAGCAACTTTGCTAAAGTCAGTACAACTGGTGCCAGCTGATGATACATCAGGAAAGGTCTGTGCTGCCCCTGTGATGTCTCTATGCTAATAATACAGAAATTACATGTATTCATTGCATCAACTTTGGGAAGGAACTGTCTGCAAGTCTTTGCATGTACAAGAACACAATGTAGAGGTGTTAGCAAACACAGAATATAAATGGGTTGGAATGGTTGCTCTGTACAATGGCCACTTGAGACTTTTTATTAAGGTAGTGCTCAGTGCCATTGCTGCATCCTCCTTGCTGTCTTTCTCCCACCTCACTGGATTCTTCCAGGCTCTGCTACAACCAGGACATTCTCTTCACACGTTTTGTAGCCATGTCCTGTTGCACCCTGTCAGCTCACTGGATCTGCCATTGTGCCATTTGCCTCTCACCTTTAAGGCTATCACTCATCAGCGCTTAGGAACCAACATTATACAAGTATTTGAGGTAAAGAGAATATAAGACCTGGATCAAGTGTTGATTTCCACTCCAGCTTTCCCTATTGAATTACATAAAGGTTTCAACTGAACTTGAGCTATAAAGAAACCCAAGCCTTTCTTTAGGTTGGACAGAGCTTGTAAAAGTTCTGTGTTTTTGTGTCTGTCATTCTCCATTCCTCCATCTTCATTATTCTTGAATGCATATCCAGTTTCAGATTAAACTGTGGCTGTTCTTGTGGTATTTCTTGTCCTGGCCAGAAACAGGAGCTCTGGGAAGCATTGCTGCAAAACCCTCTTGTTGAGTGTTCCTGTGTAGTTTTTCAGGCTTGCTGAATCTAATAGTTGTTTTTAGATTCTCACTGGGTGAAAATAACCATTCCTTTACCTGTAGCTTTATTTGGATGCAATTGCTATTCTTCTGTTTCATCAAAGGAGGGGACTTACCTATACTGGTGAAAGTGGTCTGACTTGCACCATGTTATGCCAGCAAGGAGAAACTGCCTTACAGATTTTTATTTTCCAAAGCTGGTATGTGGTCTGTCCACAGCTGCAATTCCCCTGGAGGAAGATGGTCAGACTTCTCATTGGAGGTTGTTCATTCTTGCCTCTTTGAGCCAACAACAATATAAACCAGGGTCAGTCAAGGGTAAGATCCGTGCAGTTACCAGTTCAGTAATGCTTAGCATGATAGTATAATCCACTGAGGAAGCAAGAGAGAAAACAGTGAGTCCTACAAAATGTCACGTTACATATTCTATCAGATAGAAGAAACTGGTACTTCAGATGGCTCTGGGCAAGTAATAAAATAGAGTGCAAGATGATTAGATCTACAAGCTCTTCTTAAGCTAAGTACTAGGTCTTGGCTAAGGAACATAAAAATCCTGATATCTTCTTTTTAAGTTGCCATTCAAGTTTGTAACTTGGAGGCAGGCAAGGATGAGCAATCATAGACTGCTTCCCCTTGAGAACAGCAATATTTCAAAGCTTGCAAACTGTGAATCCTGGAAGGAACAGTGGGGATTTTCATTTTGTGTACAAAAATACATGACTAGGTAAAGAGTTTTGAGAGCACAGGTGAATTTTGTAACAGTATCAGTTGTTCTTTCAATATCTTAAGAGCAGCTTAAGCAGGTACCATAGAAAAAGCAAGTCTGTTTTAGCACTAGATTTTCATTATTCAGACTACATGACATATTATTCATCAGAAGTGGATTGGCACCACAATATAAGAAAGATATAAAGGTGTCAGAAAGCATCCAAAGGAGGACTACAAAGATATTGAAGGGTCTAGAGGAAAGCTGTATGAGGATCACCTGAGGTCACTCAGTCTATTCAGCCAGGCAAAGAGGAGACTGAGGGGAGACCTCATTGCAGTTACAACTTCCTCTAGAGAGGAAGAGGAAGGGCACTGATCTCTTCACTTTCATGACCAGTGACAGGACCCGAGGGAATGGCCTGAAGTTGTGTCAGGGGAGGTTTAGTTTGTATATTAGAAAGGGTTTCACCCGCAGGGTGCTTGGGCACTGGAACAGGCTTCCCAGGGAAGTGGTCACAGCACCAAGCCTGGCAGAGTTCAAAAAGTGTTCGGACAGTACTCTCAGGCACATGCTGTGACTCTTGAAGTGGTCCTGTGCAGGGCCAGGAGTTGGACTCAATGATCCTTGTGGGTCCTTTCCAACTCAGGAAATTCTAGGATTCAATGATTTTCAAGCTGATAACCTGTTTATCCTGTGCAAGAACACAACTTTATTAAAAAATGGTTCTGTTTGCGTATTGCATGTAAACAAAAGGTGACTAGAGCTGGGGAAAACTCAAAGGTAAACATCAACCTACATGGTGATTGGGGCAACTTGTACAACCCCAAAACTTTAAGGATAGACACCGTTATAGTTAGGTAATGGTGTATATTCTCTCACACTGACTACTAAGGCAGTCCAAGTTAAGGCTTAAAGGTTTAAATTAGAATCTACATTGCTTAGAATCAAGTTTCCCCCAGACTTACCACTCACTCTCTCTCTACTGGAATTTTATATATGCTTAACAGTAGATAACTCCTGGACTGCATCTCCTTTCTATTGTCTGTGCCAGATCACCTGGTCCTCTATCTGTACTTCAAGATTCAGCTTAAAATCTGACATTTGTCTGTACTATTTCTGCAGGAATTGTTAAGTATAGTCTTAAAATGCACTGATTGAGTTTATTAATACAATTTTTCTCTATTTTAAAATAGTTTTCTGTCACTTCTAGTGCTTGTTTTTGTATTTTCTGGATGTGACATTCCTACAGCCAGAGAACAAAATCTTGAGTGGATTCTTGTGCAGGGTTATGTCAGCTGTGCCGAAAGCTATTACAGTATCTCTTGATTGAGATGATTTTCAGACTTAAAAATGGGAAAAAGAAAGAAGAATGTTTAGTAATAGGCAGCAACAATTAATGAAGCTGTGTACTCAATACATCTACCATATGAAAAAATACTGTATTTGTCTGTTGTTTCTATAGGTGTTCTTACAAATGAAAACATGATACTATGTTTCACTTCCATCTGGACAAGAGTATTATGCTTTTGAGCTAGGGAGAAAGGATTTGTATAAGTGGAGTGTGCTGTGGCTCTTTGTATTTGCCTTTTGTAAGGGTTACAACTGGAATGTTGTTGCAAGAAGCAAAGCTTTGACTGGACTGACTTGAGCAATAAGAGTGAGCTGTTCTTTCTCATATTAATTACAGTTGACTCATGTCACTTCACCTCCCAAAACCAATGATGGTTGGTTGAGATTATATCCAAACCAGTCATAAGTTACCAATGAATCAGTAAGAGAATATTTTGGGCTGGTATACAAAAACATGTCTTGCTCCATATTTAGTTAGCTTGGATCTTCTTGTGGTTCAACAATATTTTACAGAAACAAAACATTTTCGACTTCAAGCAGGGTCCAGTCTCCTTAATAAAACTCTTGGTGCAAGGAGGGAAAAAGTTTAGCCAGTTTGCAGCTTCCTTCCTCTAAGAGCAGCTAGCAGACATACATCTTGCCTATTATGTGTTCAAGACTTCCCACTGTCATTTATTTTGATTATCTGAAAGCTGTTGTGATATTAAAAGCATGGTGTGCAGCAGATAAATTACGCTATCAGCTTCTTGTCATGCTAATCCTCTCTGCTTTTCCAGCTGTGAGAAGAAAAGATTGAGGTGTTTGGGTATGGAAACCATGTTAAGGAACATGTCCTTCTTGATCAAAGTGTTTCCTATTTTTCTTGGATAAGTTTGCAGTTTGGTTGAAATATTGCTGTGGAGAAGCACTGTGGTTTAGCTTTAAAACAAAGTAATGGTAAGGAAAAATGCTTAGAAAAGCCTTGAAAAATATGCCTCTGCCTTAACAGTTTCAGTTTGCTGTAGAAGCATTGATGTATCATATCTATTCTGTTTTGGTGGATATATTAACCATGCTGTCATTGTTTCTGTATGTCTGACAGCTACATAAAGAAGTATCTGGAAACTGAGGTGCTCCTAAAGCTAAAAACCCCATAACTAAATAAACACTATGCTAAGCTGACATAGAAAATACAATTAATTAATGTTTAGCCATAAATAAGCCTGAGAGAACTAAAGCAAAAGACAAGTCTGTGGCCTTGCTTAGAGCCTGATCTTGTGGCTTTGGCACATATTTAATGTTTTGTTCTTACTGTATTTTTCATTCATGGTTTATGAAATGCTTTACAAAGACAAGTAATGATAGTCTGATTTTTTGTTGGGTGAGGTCTAAAGAAGCACTAAGAGATAAAATGTCTTGTCTGTGATTTAGTCAGTTCATTGTGGGTAGAAAGAGTACAAATATTGCCTTGATTTTGAGGGAGACATGGTTCTTTTAAGAAGGAGCAATGCAGTTATATACCTCTTAAAAACTAAGTTATTATTGTTCTCCTCTGCTCTTTTAGGCTCAGAAGTGGAGGAGAACTGTGTGAGACCTTGAATTCAGGATTTGCCCTGAAAGAACTAAAAAAACCAGTCAGTACCACACTGTTCAAGACTTGAGAGAACTAATAGTGTGCAGAGTCCAAATATATCAGCCTGAGCTTTTTCCATGGAACATCATCCTAGATTGCTTTAAAAATGACATTCAGTGAAGGTTTGTTTTTTTAAAAATTGAAACAAAAGTAAATAAAATAGTTTACAAAATATCCTCAAAGTTTTTTTTTACCATGAAAATCCATGTGCCAGTTTTGAAGGATTTATACTGTTTGTCTTGCCATGTCCTTGCTTTGTTAATGCACTGGGCCTATTTCAGCCATGACTAAATCTTGTGTAGGAAAGAACATTTGGGAGGATGACACATGTGGTTAAGAAACAGGAAGGAGTTTCTGGAGTCCTGTGTTTAATTCCCAGCATTGCCACAGACTTCCTCTTTAACTTTGAACAAGCCACCACATCTCTCTGACTAAATTAACTGTCTGTAAACTGATGCTAGTAGATTTCTTCTCCTTTAATGGCAAGCTGTGAGGAGAATGTATATTTGGGTATCAACTGCAGCTGCAGAGGACTTAGATTTTTAACTTTTGAAAACGTGAATCCGAGAGAATTGTTTAAAGGTGTAGCTGTTTTCTCTGGGTTGTTTAGATAAAGGGAAAATATTACAAAGTACTTGAAGTTGTTTGCATCAGCAATCTGTGGTACTCAGGCACCTCTTCCTGTCCCACAGATTCATAGCAGAACATACTTTTCTACCTGTGACCCTGGGTCTAAGACAGTGATAATGACAGATGTGTCAGTCTGTCCTATGACCGATGTGTCAGTCAGCTAATGATGCTGCTCTGAATAAGTTGTGGGTGGAGCTGTGGTGTAGATTGCAGAGGTGACAGACCTCAGGGAACTTTAAGGAAGAGAGAGGCCTGGCCCTCAGGTGCTGTAGGAGGTGGCTAGGAATACAAGCTTAGTGGGTGGCATCCAATAGGCCAAGTGACAGACTGTGCAGTTGACAGAAGGATAACTTAGTATCAAATTCAATCTGTTCTAGATTATATGGGACAATGTTTTTATGTCCTCAAGCCTAAATCTTAAAGAGGGCTTCTCCAGTAGTAAATATGGGCATGAGGCATTCACATGAAACACTTGCTCATCTGTTTTCTGAACAGTTAAACAGTGATTTACACTTTCCAAGGTGCCTGAAAAACACCCTTGTTCATCTAGTCCAAGCCATATTCATGGCTGGGTATATTTACACTGACATTTGTCACTTCTATCCAGATTGGTTTAAATGTGGTTAAGCAGTGTCCACAGAGAGCAGCAGTAGCCTGTGATGGGCAACTGGTAGTTCTCCTTAGGTGGTTGGCCAAGCTCTTCCTACAAGGAATGGTGGTGAACGAGCAGTTGGCCTTACTCCAGTCACCTAATATTCCTTTTCCTCAGGCAACAAAACAAAGGGAGGTAAGAAGGCCTCAGCATCTGCTGTGGAATATGCTCTTCTTTTTATCTGTGAGGCAGAGGACAGGGAACAAAGATCAAGTTTTTAAAAAATGGCTTCACTATTTCTTTTCTTCCTCCCATGTCAGTGAGATTTAGTCAAAATTAGCCATCTGACTGCTGGCTTTCCAGGCCACTACACACAGCAGAGAAACAAAGCTGTGGCTGAGGCTGCTCTACTTGACCTCACAAGCACCAAAAGACAAAATATGATTTTTGAAAGCCAGATTCCACACTCCAAGAAAGTCCACAACTTGTAACATGCAAGGAAGAGGATGTGGAATTGATGTGATGGGTCTGCCTGTTAGAAGGGGATGGGTTCTGTTAAATATTCTTCCAAATGCTGTAATCAGTGCAAAACCATATCAGGGAGCTATTTTCTGCAGTGAAATAAGAAAGTATTTCATAGGTGCCACCCCTGTCTGTATTTTGTTGGTAAATTCCACTGCATATAAAAAATATCTGTAACAAGGAGTAATTATAGGCTTCCAACAAAAACAGTCTGGGAGGATAAGATTCTATGATTTTTCTAGTATGACTAGAAGCCACAAATATAAAATATTGCATCAGAGACTTTGAACTGCAGAAATCTTCACTCTTGAGCAGTAAAAATATGATGCTTATATAAGCTCTTGGTAAGAGCTGGAACTTGCTGGGCCTTATTTCTTTCACTTTGTGGGATGAGAGAAAATATGATTAAAATTAAATACCTGTTCTTTAGAGGTGTGGGGTTTTTTATCTGTTGTATTTTCAAAGCACTTACAAGCATTTTCTTATCACAAATAAAGACTGTCCAGGCTTCCTCAAGCATGCAAAATTAATTCTGATTGGATTCCTTTAAAAAAACCCCAAAACTCTATGAAATCTGTGATATGAGTGATTTTTATTACAAAAGGATCTTAGTTAATTGTTATAATCTTATTCTGTGTGTTCTCAGTTCCACTGTGTTGAAAATTAACAATTTTGCTTTTACTTCCAAAGTGCAGTAGTTTCTTCTATTGTTAATTTTTCATTTACAATACAGTATGTATGACTGTCATTGCCGCCTTTTTGGGGATTTTTTTGGTACTGCACCAACTGCTGTGAGATCTTTGCTCACTGAACCCAAATGGAAGCTCTTCAAATTCTTGTCCATTGGGTTTGTCATCGCTAAGAATTCTTTTGCTATCAAGAAATCTCACATAGATCAGGCTGCAGTGGAAAGGAAATAATGGGTTGTCCTGTTAGTATGATGATTTAACATTCCCTAGGATTACTGGGTGATCTTTTAGGACAGATTTTAAAACTACTGGCCAACTAGTGTGTAGAAAGCAAAGAACGGCTAGGAATATGAGTTCTGCTAAAAAGAAAGCAGAGGCCGCTTACCGTGTGAAACAAAACTTGGAAAAATTCTTTTATTCTGGTAAACTATCTGGTTTGGACCATGGTTTGTTGACCCCTTTTATCCACTTCTAGATGCACACAAAGTTTTGTTTTTCATATTTAAGGGTTTTTCTTTTGAAAAAATCCTCATAATAATTAGAAATAAATGGCTTCCTAATTACTTTTCTCCTTGGAAAACAATGGTTTAAATTAAAGGAAAAATGTTTTTGCACAACATACAAACAAACATACAAGAGTTCCATAAAACCCCGAAGCTGGGAGGAAATAGAACTGCCAGTGGTTTGAGAAAACCACTTACAGGTTCTTGTCTTCCTGTGGAAAGTGTTTTTTTCACATTAGACTGGCTTGTTAAACCCTCATATATTCCAAATGTGTACTATTAAACCTTTTGCTTTTAGCATGATTCCTCTTTTTAAAGATGACAGTATTTACACCTAGCAACATGTTGTTTTAAGATCAGCAGTTTAGCAAGAGCAGAATCTGCCTCCCAGACTCAGCTGCCTGCCTTCTTTCCCAAATACTTTGTTCTGAAGGAGCTGATGGCAGTGATAAATGTAAGAGAGTTAGAGCTCTGCAGTTATTGTCAGCAAGTTAGCTTTATGGCTTGGGGATTAGACCTTTGATGTCTTATCGAGTTTCTGCCCTGCGTGAATCAGTTGCTTACTTGATTTAAATTATAAAAAGAAATGCTCTGTTGTGATATTGTCTCATACTGTGTCTTCGTCATTTGAGATGCCTCTGTGTTCTTTAGTTCCCTAGGAAGAGAAGGCAACCAGCCATATGGAGAGAGGCCAGTTGCCTGCCGATCATGATAGGCACTAAATAGAGTTGCATAGAAATTCAGATATAGAAAAGCCCTGTTGAGCTGAGCCTTTCTGTCCCCCACAAAGGGAGATTGTTCCCTACAAGCCTGCAACGCAACATCCAGCACTCTTTCACTTTAGCTTTTGAGGGGCTCCCTCTATTCCTTAAAAAAAACTATTTCCTTTTCACAGAGGTAAGTGCTTCTTATGAAGTTTTCTTTTTGACATCCCTGAGTGTAATTGCAGCTGGACTGCTGCTTCAGCATGGGGTGGAGGGAGAGCAGAGGTGAGATGGAAAGAAAGTCTCCCTTTCATAATTCCAGGAACCTTACCCTGGAGATGACCATCTAGAAGCTCACTTGCAGGGTTTTGCATGCCCTGTGTGCTGGAGATTTCTGGCCTTTGTGACAGTCTTTACCTAATGCTTCTTATTTTGAGTTATAGGTCATTGCCTTTAGTTTTATTGTTCTGAGGTACCTCAGACACTTTAAAGTATGTGTGCTGATATTTTTTAATCCTAAAATAAACCCCTCAAATATAGAAATGTTGAGCCAGATTAGATTTTATTTGCATTTTAAAATAGCTTTTCAGTATTTTGGAAGCCAAAGTATTTTGTCAAACAAACAGCCTTTAAACAACATTGAAAAGTAAAACTTGTCTATTTTCCCGAGTTGTTGCTGAGGTTATGAAAGACATGGGCCAAACAGATTAGCTGTGTGTCAGGAAACTGGCTAACAGGATAGTTGTGCTAGCCCACTTGTATTCTGAAAGCTGGGTCAGTACTTACGAAAAGCTTAAGTAAACTAGAGGATAATTCAATACATAGACAATGCATCCCACTGTTTCTCTGTTTATTTTCTCCCTGTGTGACTTCTGGCAAGTGAGAAGAAGCACTATAAATGACAGCAACCTGCCAAAGAAAAGATTATGAGTAACAACACCACAAGAATGAAGGGCATGAAGTTACCAGTGACTTGGGACAAATGCAGAGCACTGGACACATGACACATCCAGTAACTAGTAGTACATGCAGAACAGAATACCTTCAGATTAGAAACCCTTTCCATTCGAGTTTCAACTTAAATTTATGCTAGTTTGTCTTGTCTCTGGTAGTTGAAGGTCTGTTTATCTGTAGGTGTTTGACTCTTGAACCACTATACTTTGCTGGTATTCCTCTGAAACCAAGAGAAGTAATGCCAGTGGACACTGACAAAATAAAAAGGCCGAGATCTCTCTAATTAACAGTTGTGCAGTTGTACATACATACAGATGGTACCACCTTCTTGCTTTCAGCACTATACTTAAGTCTGTCATGCTTTCTATCCCAATCTACATTTCAGTTTTCAGGCAATACACACCATAAGTTTTGATACTGTTTAACTTTTTTGATGTTGCAAAATGAAAAAAACCCAGATGTTTATGTTAAAACTGAAGTTAAAAATAGTTATAATAAAAATCACAGGGAGATTTTTATTACTCCTGAGAAGTCAGGTAGCCTGTTCTTTGGAAGAAAAAAAGAAGTTGCAGATCGTTTGCCCTTGCTGCAGTGCACTTTTATTACTTCTAAATATCTGCAGTATTTAATGTGTTGGCTGTTTTCTTCTAAAGTGAATACACTAGGATCAGTTTGCAAAAATAAGTGGTTTCATGAAATATGAAGGAATCCTCATCTTGGAAGTGAATGAATGTAGTCAGATACCGAGTGTTTTAGGGTCACTGACAGTCGTTATCGTATCTTGAAAATAAAGAGCATTAGTTTATTTTTAGTTACTTGGGGTCAATGCCTCAAAAGTTGTTCATACGTTATTTCTGCTTCTCAGATTTTGCAGCTTCTGGCGTGACTCATTTGAAGCGAGTGCTTTGTGCTTGCAAAGACTATGCCGTAGAGGCATTCAAATGAATCAGGGAAAGGTCCTTCTGAAAGTGTGGTTCACCAGAGCTGAGAGCTACTCAATGGGAGCCCAAGCCTGCTCCTGTTGATGTCTGTGTGTTTACATTAGTAGGGGTGGAACCAGATCCTAGAATTAAGCTATTCAAGAGAATAGCCCTTCAAGAGGTATGATTGCACTACCTTTAAGTTTCTCTTTAAGACAAAGAGAGGAAAAAAGACTAGATTTGGAGTCCCTGTTCTTGCAGCATTTTCTGGTATTCATGTGTAATAAATTGATGTCCATCCTTTCTTCAAAGCAAGAAAGACTGTATGTCACAGTTTTCTTCAGTTTCAGCCTAATCCTTCCTAGTTTGCGTGGTTGCACAACTGAGATGTTTTACCTTTTTTAGTAATTTGTGAAGCAGAAGAAAAAAGAAATGATGAATGTGCTGACATTTAGCCCCACCCCCCCACCCCCCCCGAATCCCTCCATCAGTACAGCAAAGTAGAGGTCACATTAAAAAAACACCTGTTAAAGCAATAAACATTTAAAAAAATAACATGCCAAAGCAAAACATATCAATCAAAGCACAACCCTGTTAAATAATTTTCTGTGCTGGTTGTAACAAGAGGAAACTGTAGTTTTGGCAGTGAGGCTCCAAAAGCTGTACTGCACTCCAGGCACTGAGGGAGGAAAGCACAACACTGTTCCAGTTGATAGGTGTGTGGTTTAATCCTCTGTGATTAAAAAAAACAACAAACCAACAAACATCACCACAACAGGAACAACAAAACCCAGCAAATCCAAACCCCAACTTCCCCCTCAGTGCAATTGCATGCTCATGTTTATTTCAACCATCCTGCCTAATTTTTATAGGGAAAGAGGCTACACATAGGTTACGTACAAAAAATTTCATGAAGGATAATGAGGCAAAGGTGGTGGTGGGGGGTGTCTGTGTGCAAAGTTTTAACAAGATCCTTTTCAATAAAACAGTATCTCAGCAGGTATTAGAGACAGTTCTGCCTCCTGTGGGGCCCTGCAGATGTACAACCTATGAGAGACCTTTGATTAAGTTATTTTTGAGACCTAAAACCCACCTCTTTCTCAGTTGTCTGAAACCTGGGACTTTGAAAGTTTGTTCCCTTTTGTTTTTCTTTGACACTATGGGCTAGGTTAATCTCATAGGACTTGAAACAGAGAGCTAACAGGCTCTCCAGCTCATAATGTCGAAGGGATGTTTCTAGGATGTGATCCATCTTTTCCAAGGCAGGTGAATCTTATCCTATAGCTGCCAATCTCTGGTTTTTCTAGCCTACACAATTAGTTCCACGCTCTTGACACCATGATCATGGTTTGCTGCCCTGGAGAGTGCTGCACTCTGGTGGCTTGGCTACAGATTTTATGTGTTAACTGGAATAATGAACTCTAAAGAACAAATGTTCATTTTTAGATGTCTGAGATAACTTCAGTGAAGTCAGTAATCTGCTCACTTGTCTGGTAGAGGAATATAATGGGAAGATTCTGATACACACTGAGAACACTTACCAAGAGACAGAAATGTTTTGATGACATTCTTTGTTGTAAGTGAAAATGGCCTTGCACACGGTAGTAACAAGCATGGGCATGTTCTGGCTCATCAGAATCAGATCTAATTTATCACAGAATCACAGAATGGGTCAGGTTGGAAGGGACCACAGTGGGTCATCTGATCCAACCTTGCTGTTCAAGATGAATGAATGTGTTAAAGATAGGTTGAGTACAGCGGTTATACAGACGGGGTATTTTGAAGGTGTCTTCTGGTACTGTCCTAAATAACAAGGATAAGGAGAATTTAAGTTTTCTATCCCTTTCAGTGCTAGGGATGAATGCTTTCCAATGGCATTAGGATGAGAGCAGAATTTGTTCTGTAAATATGCTTTAGAATCATAGAATATGAGTTGGAAGGGACCCATGGGGATCACCTTCTACTTCATTCCTTGGGAGGAGAGTGAAGAAATAAACACTGAAAAATTAGTGATGTTTCAAAGAAGCAGATTAATTGAGACAGAGTAGCTGATTGGAATGCTCTCTAAGGCAGAGTGCAATGTGGATATTTAAACATCATTGCCTTTGTCTGAAATACACATGGGAATATGATTTTACAGATTATAACTTGCATGTGTGGCTATGTACACCACATACATACATGCAGACACACACACACACACGCGCGCGCACACACACACACACACATATGTATTATTGTTGTCTAAGTAATTTTTCTATTGTAGACAAGCCTGGAGGGAAAAAAAATATTCCGAGCTTGGAGATTTCTACATCTGCCTCTTGGGCAGCTATCAGACAGAAACAGCATGACTACATAAATCACTGTAAATCAGCACATTTTTAACCAGCACAAAACCCTCAGCACAGAGCCATTTTAGAGTGCACTGCTCCATGGTTTGTTTGCAGACCTCCCATGCCAGCAGCAGGGAAGTCAGACTGTTCTATTCAACATCTCACAGTAACCAGATGCAGAATAAAGAAATTGCCTTTCAAAGCTGTAGTCTGCACTAAGCTTTTCCAAGCAAAGCTGTGATGTCCAGCATCCATTTTGTCTCTTCTGCTTGTTTTTCAGGCCCTTTTGGCCTTCGGCCTTCCAAAATGAGGTGTTAGTCTCCTGTTTTGCAAGCAGTCTTGAACTTTGTTTCAGATTCTGAAAGTAGTTTTCACTTGGTCAAAGGGAAAGCCTGTATATCAGTTATAAGAGGTCCACAAAAAGTAATAAAAAGCCCCCCTCTTGTCACTGTGCTTAAATACCTAGTGTCAGTGAAGGATATATAGGTCCAGTCAAAAACCGAAGGAATCTGTAAGCTGAAGAAAGTTTGAAAACCTCTGAAGAACTATGCAAATGCCTACTCTTAAGGTACTGTAAAAACTTTCTCATTGACTGCAACACGTTTCTTGTGGTTGAAGAAATAAGCATCTCGACTGTCCATAGCCCAGATGTGGCACCAGTGACAAAAACAAAGATGAAAGATAAATCAGAGCAGAAAACAGAGCAAAAACCAGAGAGAAATATTTTTCCCCTATTTAAGCGAAGTTTCAAGTATCCACTACTTCATACTCTGAACTTCAGTATCAGAGAGGTGAAAGATCCCTGGGACCATCATTGATACATTTCAGGCAGTATTAAGAATCTTTGGCGTGTGAGACAGTGAAGGAAAATACTGAAATTCCATGATGCCTGACATATATGACAGTAAATAATATTTCATCAATGTTTTTACCTGTCAACATGTTACACATGTGTAATGACTGTGGGTTTTAGTAATGAGGTAAACTTAAACATTTTTCTGCTATAACCCCATCATCATTCTTCCTTCCCAGAAATACTACATGAGAACTTAAAGCAATGCCTAGTACAGAATAGTAGGCCCCTTGGAATTTGGGTGTTGTCAAGTATAGTGCTTTGGAAAGGCTGAAATAAATGATACTGAAATGTAAAGGAGAAGATAAGTTACAGCAACTCCAGTTGAGTTGTCCCTGTTAATCTGTGGCATAATTTTTAGTTGAAACCAATTTTTTGAAACATGACTAGGCTGGTTTCTGTGTCATTAGGGCGAGAACACCTCTCTGTTAAAAGTGTTTTGCTTTTTAATAGGGTTTAACCATAATTGTCTAGTTTGTGCTGGTTGTTCAAAATAGTTCCACCTCAGGTTGGTCAACTACTGTTGGCCTAATTTCAGTCATTACCAGCTTCAACAGAAATGCTGCTTTAAGCTTGTCTTTCAGTGAATCACATGTTTGTACAATAACACATTTGTTTGTTAAATGAATTCAAAGACAGAAATAGATGAGCCAATATTGAAACTGAGTCACTTTCTGGTCCATATTGAACCATTTTTCTCTCTCTACACTGTCATTTTTTGGATCAGAAGGACTGTTTTCACAGGAAAGTACAGCTCTAAGGTGTGCACCAGTGTGATCCCAGCTTTTCTGTCACTGACTCTGCTTGTTTCTGTTTGAACAAATAGCAAATCTCGTAAGAAATTCCATAGTTTTTTCTTGTTTGAGCATTAGTTTTGGTGTATTTATTGATTCTTTTGGCTGTGTGAGTAAGCAATACTGATTTTGTCTTGTACCATCTTTTACTGCTGTAGTAAAGATGACAAAATATATATATCAATCTCATATTTTCTCTATGTTTTTTTTTCTCAGTGTATTTGCTAGTCTCTCTTGCATGCTGTGTTTCCTTACAATTGCTTTGCCTTTCTGTCCTTCCTCCTCTTAAATCCCTTCGTTACACTGAGTTGGTGGAAATTGTTTAAATGTACAACCCAAATTCTCCAGTGAGGTTTGACTAACCAATAAGCTATTCAAGTGGTTTTGTCTCCCGGGTATGTCTTCATTCTCTGCTTTTTCAGGTTCCTTGAATATTCGTGAACCCTTAATTTGCCCTAATCTCCTCTAAGGCTTTGAAATAATAAAATACTTAAATAAAACTCTTTGGATAAATGCCCTTTAAAATACAGCTTTATCTGTGAACTGTCACACTCACAAGGGAGTGGATTTTGTTCCTCAGACAATTAAGGGGATTTCCTGTCCCCAGTGTTACTGTCAGGCATACCCATCTTAACTCCTGCAACAGCTCAAAACAGAACAAATGAGGAAACTCTAGGAGAAAAAAAGTGGAGGCTAGACTGCTGCTGTGTGATTTTCTTCTGGTGCCTGGGTTCAGTCCCCTGATCTGCTGCATGATTTTCTGTGGGTCACGAAGCCTTCTTGTGCTTTTGAAAACTAATTCTCTGCTCAACGGGGTTGTTGCTGAGGATAAATTAAGGGTGGCAAAGTGCCTAGCCAATACAGAGAGGTAGTCTTTTACACACAGAAAGGCTGTACGCAGATCCTTACTTCACAAAATAGAAAGAGGGAGATCACTTGACTTGCCATCACCAAACCCACAGGGGAAGTTGGAGGCAAAGCAGAGGACTGGATCCAATTGTTTTGCCAGGGGCCCCATGTGGTCCATTGTTCATTGAAAAGCCCTTTTCATAGTCCTAGATAGGCCTAATCTTGGAGTCCTGCAAATACCTCTCAGGGAAGAAAGAAAAGTTTGGAAGACCTCACAGGGTTCCCACAGTGCAGCTCATCAGGGCACCCAGGCAGGCACTGGAGACCAACATGATTTGGAGGTTGTTCAGAGCCTTGGATGCCTGTCTTCGTCGTTGCTCATTGTGCAGGTAAAGGGAGATGACTTCAGTTTTTCTCCCTGCCCACTCAGCTCAGCTAATTACTAATTTCTGTCAGCAAGAAGGATCTGCAAAATAACACCAAAATGGGGAGAAAGGAACATCTGTCCTCCACTTCTGGAACTCTGTAGCTAGATTCCATGGAGAAAGATTTGGGATTTGTGTGTAATTTGTGAGTAATTTGTTTCTGAAGTTAATTATCCCTAAAAATGAAAAATTGCTCAAAAACATTGGGGAAAGGAAGCTTTCCTTTTTATCTTAGTGTGCCACTAAAATATAAAAGTTCTGGTAAAAGTCCAACCATATGACTATTATTTTAAAGTGATACCTTTGAGATAGTCTCTCCATTTTTATGCAAACTCTCCAGAAAGATGTCTGCATTTCCTCATGTTAAGTGATAGGAAATGCAAATAGACCACAGTTTAAGTATGAAGTTTATGGAGATTTATAACTCTCTCTGTGTCTTTCTTGTGTGTAATAAAATGCAGGAGAACTATGCATAGCAAATGGGTTTTTAAAAATTTTTTAGCCCAAATACTGCTCATTGTCCTCTTTTTTTGTTCCCCTTGAAATTTTCCTCCTCTTGATTTCAGTTTCTCATCTGAAGTTCAAAACTTGCTGTACCTGAGGTTTGTTATGATGAAGTAGCACCAATGGAAACAGTGCTTTAGCTGGATGAAGACCTTTTCTTGGGTGCCTCCTGATGCTTAGGAGAATGATTTCCTCCTGGTAGCTGCATGCCTTGCCTAATTTTGTGCTTGTTCAGAAGAAGCAGAAGGATAGAGAGATTCATCTGAGCACAGACTGAGTTCACCCCCTCCTTAGTCTCTGCTTTTCAAGAGCTCAGAAGATAAAATATTATCTTTGTTTTTGCATGTCTTTGGTTTTGGCTGGCATGTAGTGGCATCAGACAAATTTTTTTTTTTTTTTTTTTTTCTTTTTTTTTTTTTTTTTTTTGGGAAGTATGTTTCAGGGTAAGCAGCTCCTGCTTTTTGCAGTGCCAATGATGATGCCAAACTCATGAGCCTTGCAGTCTTGGTGGTGGAGGGATGAACAATTAGGCCAGGTTCAGTACTGGCTTTGTGTCAGAACTAGAAAGAGGTGCATTGAAATCCACAATGAGAAAATTTGTGTTAAAAATCCTACTTGGGTCTTAGAACAGACTTTTCTGCTTGTCATTGTAGAATAATTAATACGTATCTAATAAAATAGACAAGCATCCATTGCTGTCTCATTTTTGTTGTGAAGAACGTTTCTGCCATCACCGTTTTCACTCCAAAAACTCCAAGTTGTTGTTTTGAGGTTCATAATGATTGAAGGAGTTTCAGAGACTTCCTGATTGTAATACTGGATTTAGTGTATGTTATGAAGATATAGCAATCACTGCCATTTCACAGCAGGAGCTGAATAGCCCCAGATAGAACAAAGTGGTTAGGATTTGAATAGACTAAAATGGCAGAATTTTCTTTTCAGTTTTGGGTAATATTTGTATGTCTTTGCTGGGGAAGGGGACTGCAGAGAAGTTTTCACATGGGAATAGCATTCCTATAGCATTCATTTACTTTTTTCCCCAGTTTTTGAGAGTGGACCAAGACAAAGACAGAGAATGCAGCCTGGACTGTGCAGGTTCCCCTCAGAAATCACTCTGTGCATCTGATGGAAGAACTTTTCTGTCCCGGTGTGAATTTCAACGAGCAAAATGCAAAGACCCTCAGCTGGAAATAGCCCACCGAGGCAACTGCAAAGGTGAGAAAATCAAAGTTTCCCTTTGCCATAAATGAAAATAATTGACCCTAAAATAGTGTTCGAAATGTTTGTGAATTGAAAACCAGGAGTGCTGGACTTGAAGAGTTTTTTAAAAGGAAGTAGGTTGAAGTCAATCCTGTTATTTCTATAACAATATGTTATCTAAAGATAAATTAATCTTGAGCCTTCTTCAAAATTATGACTCCCACACCCACTTATTCTACAGTAAGTCACTATTAAGGAAATTGCATGGCTAGGTAGTTCAGAGGAACTATTACAATTGTTTTCTTGCAAGGTTTCTTGTCTACTACAGTTTGATGTTTTGAGTTACAGATGGTCAAATTAAGTCTTGTATTTCCTAACTGCAATCATGTAGTGTGGTGGGAGTAGTGGTGATAGAGTGGGTTGAGTGAAAAAAAAAGAAAAAAACGAAAAAAGGTTTGTAATGCATAGAGCCTTCACAGGCCATTCCTGCCCATATCATCCACTCTTTCACCTCTGATCTCTGTTCAGAGAAATTGGGCGACATGCAAGCCTGCAAAATATCCACCGTTAAATCTTTTAAATTTCAGAGTGGCGTGGTGCTAGACAATGCAGTTCCTTACTGAAGTGTAGGGTGATTCCCAACACAATGATCTTCTTTCTAAAATGTAAGAATAGCAGTGGTCATAAAGATTTACTTTCCCTTTCTCTCTGTCCTAAAGAGATTGACAGTGAGTGGAAATGGGGGCGGGGGAAAGAAAACCCCAGGGACCACACCAATTCAACCTCTAGGAGGCAATTTTCCACATCATCTCTCTCCATTAGCTCCTGCAAACCTCTGAAGCATCAAGACTGCTTCAAAGAGACATTCTGTCTCATCTTCTGCCTGGATGAAACAGTATCCTCATTCTTCAGCCCTTTCATAGTAAACCATTGTATTACATGATGGATCTATTTACTATGGTGAACAAGGATAACATAATGAAGCTACCTGAGCCAAAGCTTTTGTTACACTCATGAATGACAGAGACAATTATTATGCACTTGGTATTTGTTCATTTTATACATTAGAACATTATACACCTTTATGGAAATTAGTTTTGAGTGTTTTTCTTAATTGTTTTTTATACTGTATTGAAAATATCGTCTGCAAGAAACTTTCTTCATTAAGATGAGAATTGCTCTACTGAAGGTGTCCTCAGTGATGCTGTCAAATTTTTCTGCAGTCAGTACCTGCAATTTGGAGAAGTGCTTATTCGCTGTTTATTTATTAATGGATAGAGTGTCAGTACAATTGTAGCATTGGAATTAGATACCTTAGGCACCTTAAGTATTGCTGATAATGGGTGCACATCACATTCTCATCAATCAAATGTTTTTTCCTTTCATTGGTAATAGACAGATATTTGCCAACAATTTGCTTGGTCAATATCAGCAAGAGACCAGTGCTCTTTTAATTTTAGATTTTCATAGTTTTCTTATTCAGTAAAGCAGTCTTAAATTTGGAAGTAACCAATGTCTTTATTCCTACTTATGGCTGCAATCATCAGAAATATTTCAATGGTAAAAACAAGTTTTAGGGAAGAAAAAGATGGTTCCTTGGCCTAGCTGCAGTTTCAGTTTTAGCACTGCTAGGGCTACTTCTGATATTCTGATCAAACATTCTGAAAGAGGTAAGGAAGTCCTCTGAGTAAGATCTTTTGAGGCAGTTGCTTTTGAGTGGTGAAATTTGTTGTTGCAGGTGATGCTTGATCAAAAAGCAGAGGGTTGTTTTAGTAGGGCTAACCAAAAAGTGATGGTTTCATTAGAGAACAACTTTCAAGGTTTCAGAATTTACTTTCATTCTATGTAGGAATGAAAACACACCCTTTTGGAAGTGTTTGCCTGTACCGCTGAAGAAACACCCACCCTAACTTCCCATTAAAGCATTGGTTTTAAAATAGGTTTTGAGCTTGCTAATGGAGGTAAAAGGGAAAGAAACATGCATGTGTTCATGTTCTGAAGGGAGAAAAGTGGTGATTCCTGGTGTAGACTTTACCACTTTAAATCCATGGCTGATAATCATCCACCATTGATTTTAAAAAGCAGTCTTTAGTCTGTCTCCTCCTGTCTTCTGAAAAAAAAAAAAAAAAAAAAAAAAAAAAGAAAAATCCTTCTTCACCTCACAAAAATCTTCTCTGAAAGCTAAATTTTTCCAGGTACCATTTCAATTAATTTAATGGTGACTAGCTCTTTATTTGGTTCAGTCTGTTCAGTAGAAATCTAAAGACCTTGACAGTTTATGTTGACAGCCATTTGGAATAATTTTGAGTCCATCATTTCTTGTTTATATATTCAGAACTGTGATTTCTTTTTACACCTGTAAGGAATTTTGAACAACGACCAGACTGATGTCTGCTCTCTCAGTTTCTTTTTTCCTGAGAAAGCCAAATTTAGACTGACTCTTTTTTCTCTTTCTTACCTGTTCACAACCTTTTTCTCATCTACTTGGTTTTGAACACTTAAATACTAAAATTACAAAGGGATAGTTTGCTCTGAGTGTGCTTCTTTTTTCTTTCTAATTCAAGTTTCATTCACGGCAAGAGTGCTCAGGCAATTCTTTAACATTGGAAAGGTAACTGTTTTTAGATCCTAGATCTTAAAAGATCGTTGTAAATTGGCTGCATTAAAACAACTTTTTCCCTTGTGCTTCTGTTCTAGTTCCTGATGACTGCAGCATAGATCAAAACAGTTTAAACAAACATGAATATGAATGAACCCTGAACCTTTCCCTCATTTCTGAAAGACAACCAACCTCTAACAAAATAAACAGCAAAACAGACTGTTCTGATAGCATTTTTTTTCCCGAAGACATTAGTTTTTTTAACTTTTTTTCTTTTTAAGTCCACTTCCAACCATTGCTGGAATTCATTGGTAAGCTTGAAAATACTATAAGAAGTTAAAATCTTATAAAATTTCCAGCCTGCTTTTGGAGTTTCTAAGGTCTCAAATAATCTGTGTGCACTGTTGATGAACATCCACATTTTTGGATACTTTTCCAAACAAAATCTTAACTCTGAAGTTCTGGAGATTTGCCACTTGCTTGACAGAGACATTTACTGTGCAACGAGATTACGGATCTAATAAATAAATGTATGTTGACAGCTGAGAAATACTACTTGTGTTAGGAGGACTGTTAAAATATCACCTGTGATGGGGATCAACCACCTGCACACACAAGTGCTTCACAGTAAATCTGGCCCAGCACAACCAAAGGAACAAAACATACAAGAAGTGGAAAAGCAATATAATTGCTTTTAAATTGCTCAGAAAGACACAGACGCTATGTCTGCGCGAATTAATTAAGCAGTGCAAGGACGCAGAGTGAGCACCACACAGGTAAGGTGTGGGACGTGCGCCCTGTTGCACTTTGGGCACTGGCCAGCTGTGCTTTGCTGAGGACTGTATCCATGCGGCTCAGGGAAAAGATGGGCCAAGGACTGTTCCCAGCAGGCAGCGTGCACAGAGCTGCCTTTTACAGGTTTAAGGCTGTTCAGGGGTTGTTTTTTTTTTTTTTCTTTCTTCTTCTATTTTTCTTCTTGTTTCTTAAATAGCATGAAGAATACTCATTTCATTTCTCAGTTTCTCTATAAGTGAATGTACCAGGCTCATAATTGGGGCTCTGGAGACTAGTATTCTGAATGTATTAAGCAAGGGGCTTAGTAATAATATTTGGTATTCTGATCGTGATCAATGAAAAACAAATTCATATGCACTGTCTTGCCAGCATACCTCTACCCTAACACAGAGTTCTTAAAATATCCCAACTGAAGTACTTGGATTTTGTGGCTTTTCTACCAGTACTTCACTAAAATAAGACTTCTCTAATGGCTGGAGTTTTGATACAAATTGTTGATCACTATAAAGTCTCAATTGCCAGCTCACATCACATTTCCTTACTTCACTATCATCATGCAGCAGCAACCTCGGTTTCAAGCAGCTGCTGAACTGGACTTTCACGAATCTCTGAGTGGCCCTTACTGAAAATGGCAATGTAGGAGCTTTACAAAACTCCTGCATTGCCAGTGATATTTAATTTCTAAGGGCTTGGAATTTAATCTGTCTGACACTGAGTATGGGTTCAGTATTTGCAGAGGTGGCCCCAGCAGCGACTTACTGCTTTTTGGTTACACCGTGGAGAGCCATCATTGTTACTCTGCAGCTGTGTAGATCCCCTTTCTCCATTGGAAACCCTAGGCAGATCATGTTTAGCTTAATTCATTTGTGGTGTCTTAAAGAGACTTGCTGTTTAAAAACGCTGTTCTTTTATGAGCTATCGTAGATAATAACAAAAGATACTGTCTTCATTCTCACAAGTCACATAAAGAACCAAAGCACATCAAAATATGAGTGAAATTTCTCATAAAACAGGTATTTTACTATTTGCTTTCCTTAAAGAAAAAGATGCTCAGCATTTTTTTCTTTAAATTATGGCCTTCAGAAATAGTGAAAAGTTTCACTCATTTGAACTATTAGTACAATGAGTTGAGGAATAGATTAAGAGCATGCTTAAATAAATTGAAATATCTGCCTTTGGATAAACATTCTAATAGGATTTTGCCTTTGTGAAGAGAATGAAGACATTGCTGGGCAGTACTTGTTCTGAGCTCACAAACTAATTAGTCCCATAATTAATGAATCCAAGCATAATTTGGGGAAACATTACTGTTGCTTGTTAGCTGAAGAACTGGGTTGTAAATGCTGGACATGGTTTCTGAGTGCACACCTTTTCCAGAATTCCCATGGAGGCTGCCATCCAGCTTGGGTTTGCCTGTGAGCCAGGTGGGTGAGAGCTTGACGTACGCTTGCAGTGCCTGAACAAGTCCCTCAGCTCAACGTGTGGGCAGGGACCTTGGCTTGGCCAGTGCACGTGCTGCCTGGAAGGCAGCCCTGTGGGATGAGTCTGGGAGGTAGAACACACTTCCAAAGTGTTTCATTTGGAGAGAGAAAAATGTAGGGAGTAGGTATGGTTCTTTTTCTAACTGAAATGAGTGAAAGCGGGGCTGGACCAAGGTACCAGTCTTAAAAATAAACCTGAACAGAGTGAGACATTGCACAGTCTGTACATTGAAAGCAGGATGGTTTTCACCTGTCCTCACCTCTCCCTTTTCTCCTCTCCCTTTTCTTTAATCTTCTCATTNCCATTAATTTGCCATTTGTTAACACTAATTTTCTCCTGTAGCAAGGCTGTGCTTAAAGCAGTAGTGTCAAAAAAAAAAAAAAAAAAAAAAAAAAAAGGGTGATGCCGGTTTTTTCATTATTTTGAAGAATATGTTAAAAAAGATTATATTGAGAAGTGGTACTAACTTTGGGTTTTTTGGAAAATAAACCTTACAAAGAGGAAAACTGATTATAGGGCAGATTTTTGTCTTAAAATACTTTTAGCTAGGAGCTGTCTCCTCCTTTTTCATACATATTTTCTCACTGTAGATACTACCTTTAATCTGTAGGATTACTACAAGTTTCCAGACTGATACTGGCAATCCTGATACAAACACTTGTTAGCCTCAAGGTCATTTTGGTTTTGAGTCTTCATTTATATTATGTGTCAAGCTGTTACACATCAAGCCGCCTTAGTAAAAGTGCTGAGAAACAAAAACATCTTGGTGAATAAAGGTATCTACATATAGAAGTTGCAATTTATGTTATCTCTGAAAGCAAGTGGAGTTGGCTTCTGATTATACTTTCTAGGAAGTATTTAATGGATATGAATAAAGTTTTCAGTATGTTTTGGTTTTTTTTTTTGTGGAATATCCTTTGCTGTTTTAAATGTGTCTAGAGGTACTTAGAACACAGAATAAGTAACATGGGAATAGTATCCACAATTTTCTGGAGATGGAATTTATCTCTTTTTAAAATAGTCGATTTTTATCGATAATATTTCTCCAAGCAGAATTTGCTGAAGCTAGACTGCACAGAAATAAGGCATATAAGAGCATTCTTATGTACAAAAAATGGGTCTTAGAATCAAATATACACTACAGCAATTATATGAAAGTAATCTTTTGGTTTTCTTTTATGGAATTTTCATTTCTGGTCATGTATTTTCAGTTTAAGTTTCAGACCTCACATAAAAATGAACATCCTAAAAGAAGTGAAATAGAAAGTGCTAAAACAATAATACTGTGCTGAAGACTTGGAACTACAAACAGTTTAAACCCTCTCAGATTTTCAGTGCAAGAATTAGTAAACTGACTTCTCCAAACTATCATATCTCTTCTTTGCTCAAAAAGCCTAGTATAGCCTTTGGCATTTAAAAAATCAGAAAGTTGTTGCTTTAGTTTTTCTTGAAGTATTTGATTCCATTCTAATCAGACTATATCTCTCCAAATGCAACTATTAGCAAACTGAAATAGTGTGCCAAGAGGGAATCCAGCACAGCATTCCTTATTTTATCTTAGAGCTTAACTATCTAAATTGCTGTGTGGTTGCAAAACGTGGGGGGAAAAGAAAAGAAAAAGAAAAAAGAAAACAACAAAGAAACCCCACACTGCCTGGCTCTGTCGTTAGATGCCAATAGAGGAGAGTGAGATTGCTCTGCTGTTTTGTTTGAATCAGAAAGCAGCAATAAAAATAAATAGTGGAAGAGCTGGCCAGCTCTAGTCACGAAGCAGCAAGTCTTTATTTTATGGCTCTGTCAGGCTAAATGTCTGTGCTGACATCCTTTCCAACCCAAGAGGCTGATATCTCTTTAAAACTGATACTTTTCAGCATGTATAGCTTGCTATGTGTTTCCTATCACTAGAGGCTACAGCTTTTTATCTTTTTCCTGTTAGACTTGATCAGTTCTTTGGAATATTCAGTGACCTAGGTCAAATATAATAGGAAATTTTCATGAGTGGTTTATTCCATATAAAGCAAATGGTGTCTTGTGCTCTGAACAAAATTTTTGTGCTAATTAACTACAAATTAAGACCGTTTGACTTTTATCATATCACTGTCAGTTACCAGAAGGGTACAGCAGTGGGAAAGAAGCACAGAAGCAGAAATAAATTTTGGGTTGTTGTTAGGACAATTCAGTCAATGCTCAGATGAACAGCTAACTTTAAACAGCTTGTTGGACTTCATGTTTCTATATTTAAGGATAAGTATATACAGGTATTCGGGCAAAATCGAAGTGCAAAGGAAAACAGTGAAAAGTCTTTGGATTATATGTGTCTGTGCTAGGTTTGCTTGTTCACATCAATGTGACTTTAGAAAAGCTTTCTCTTTAGTGTAAGAACAGCTGACTGTCTGTGGGAAGCCCTCAAGGAAAAGTCTTCAAATAATTAAGTTAAACACTTTATATATAGTTTTTACAAAGTGGTAAATGTTTCTGGTACTTTCAACAGAATATCCCATCAATAATAAAATAACTAAGTAAAGGATGGAATGTATTTTGTTCATAAATATATAACAAGGTCATGTCACACACAGTAATCTCTCTGGAAGCATGCAAAATTCACTCCATATATTGGGACTGAGAAAGGTATTTTTATTCAGATATATAGCAAACCGAGAAATACCAGATGAACTAAATTGAAACCTTTACAAGAGATTTATCTATACTTTTGGCAAGCTGTTTTCTTTTCCATGAGAGAATCTGGGTTAAAACTCCCTGTAGAGCCCCAAAAGTTCTGTAAATCAATTGTATTGAATGCCATCTTAGAGATGGTGTTTACACCCTTGACGAGTTTGTGTCATTGTTATAATGATAAACTTCTACTTTGCAGTAATAAACTTCTCTGTGTTTGATATATTATTCAAGGATTAGCCAGCAGAATTGAAATTGGTGGATGATTTTTCCCAGAAGTTCGGTGCTTTTGGAGCTGTGCTGTTGGAAATAAAGCATAAAATGAGATGAGCTCCCAAGTCAGGCTGTTGCTGTTTGTGAGGTTAACTCTGCTTCCAGAATTCCCTATTGATTTCAGTGCTATCTCAGGAAGATCCTGCAGCAATGCAGTGGCACCACTTAACTTCATAAGGGAAAGTTTTTCCCGCTGCACGCAGAAACTTAGATCAGAATTAAGATGGCTTCATATTTTGCTTGTGCTTTCTGGTCACTGGTCTCCACTGGAAGCCCAAATTGTCACCAGGGCAATTCAGAAAGACCTGCACAAACAGCTACCGCTCTTTACTCTCCTCACTTCTGTGTATTTCTGTCCACTCCCATACTCCCATTTTTGCCTTCAGTTATACATGCCAAGATGTGTTTGTCTTATTAAACCTCTGGTTGCTTTTGCGGTCCTGGTGCTAAGTCATGAGACTACAATTGGCACATTGGCCAACATACTGTGCTAAAATGCAATGAGCCTTGTACCAATCCACTTTGACAGCTCACAGAGTCCCCGTGAGCTGATTTAAGGTAAACTCATGCATCTTCATGGTCAGCTTCTATGCCAGGAGATATTTTTTTCCAATTCCCTGCAAGGTTGTGGGATGTAAAAGCCCATTTACCTGGAGTTGAGAGGATAAAGTCTTACTGAGTTAGTAATTGAAATAATTCCAAATTACAGCTGGGCAGGCATATCTGCAAAATTTGTTCTTCTCATTGTATGACTATAGGCAAATTAGGCCTCATTTCACCCAGATTTTAACAGGTCATAGAACTTAATGGTCTTTTCACCGGGTCATATACCAGATTCCAGCTTGAGCCTGCTGGCTTCCTTATTAATACTTCAGTTAGAAGAGAAATAAAATATACTGGGAATTCTAGTAAGAAACCAATAACAGTTTCAAGCCCCTTATTTTTCCACTAGAAAGTTCCAAAAGTTGAAACAAAAACAGATTTAAAAAAAAAAAATATATAAAGTTTTGCAGCATTACAAAGTGCTTGTCATCCTTCCAAAACCTTGCAGCCTCTGCTCTCAGGTTTGTCACCAGAGGGACATGGCTCACCTCATAAGAGTTTAGCTTTTGTCAGGGACAATGCTGAAAAATCAAAAGCTGTGGGCTGATTAATCAGCACAAAGGTACCAGGTAAGTCCTATCACCTTTCATTCTCAGTCTTCATTTCAAAATAATCAAGATCCATCCTGATCTGAATGATTCCTGTTCTGGATAAAGAGCAAAGTTGAATCTGTATGTGAGAGACTTTACTGGTATCCCCTTAGATGTATTTATTTATTTATCGATTTATTTATATAAACCTAATTCTGGCAAACCACATAAGCCTAGACTCATCCTACTAATTTGAGATTCCTGTGAGTCATCTTCATTAGTTACACAGCTCCAAGGTGCACAGAGGGGCCTCTAGACAAGACTTGTCTGGGTGCAGTCAAAGGACACTTTGTACAGTGAATCCCAGGCTTGCCTTTGCTGAATGATCATGAGCAAAGGCCATGTGGAAGATTTTTTTCCCTAGGGATTAGGATGTCACCCATCACTTATTTATGCATGTTAGGAGCTGCAAGGTTTCCCTACAACTATCTCTTCTCTGGTACTTTGATGTGAGCTCATGTTTCAGCCTTTCTCGGAGGCATGTCAGGAATTAATTTTTTCATCCTTTTTCAGCTGTTGTTTTGTATAAATTTATAGCACTTAAATATCTTGAATTCTTTCTCTTTGAAAAAATTGTTGGAAATTATGCAACAGATTTTGAAGGTGTTGCAACCAGGACACAGAGGCAGATGCTCAGATGGTGTAATATTACAAATTTATTAAAAATATTGTAATTTCTTTTCTCTTGCATGATTTATTTTTTCTTTGGAAGGAATTTAGCTCCTCTGAATTAGTAATATAATGGCCATTAATATTCTGAGTATGAATGTGTCTATATGTCTTCCTTTTATCTTGATCACCTGATTACATTTCTTCTATTAGGTTTGGACCTCATCTCTGTGTTATAGTTATTCTTCTGCAGTAATACCTTGGTAAAATAAAAAAAACTGACCTGGAAATAATATTTTGACTATATACAATTTCAGATGCTTAACTTGATAAGAGATCTTCCTCATGGTTTTATTTTGGGTATACTGAAGCACAGTAATGCCCAACAGGTTTAAATGTTTCCATGGTTATATAATACAAAATAAGACTTCAAATGTGAATTTTATATTCCAATAAATTTGGTGACTGTTGATTTTAAAGCATATTAGATCATCTATGAATAGGAGGCCTTTAGAGCATTTGGCTGTTTAGGAACAAGTGGTGGACAGTTTTGGAGAACTTCTCTTTCTTCTTGGCATATTTTCATGATAATTCAACTATTGGAGATAATTTACAACCCTGCTGGTACTATACCAAAGACCTTATGTGATGGAATTTATATCACTTTTCCTTTTAGACATTTAAACCACATGTCATTCTAGAAAAACGAGGACAGAGGTCCAACAAAGGAGTGATTTATTTTCAGTTAAAATACTAGCTACATTAAAACCACATGTTATTAAGTACTGTATAACCAAACCATGCTCAGAAGAATGCTTACGACATCAAAGCTTGCTTAAAATGTTTCTTCTTTTTTTTTTTTTTCCCCCCTAAAAAACGTTGGCAGTGCACACAGTAACAGATTTTACCTGAGCTGCACAGGACATTGGATATACTTCTCACTTGGAGAAACAAACTATTAAAAGTGCCATAGCACAAATTAATTCAGTTCCTTATTATTTTTCTTTCTCGCATTTCTGGATGGTTGAACTTTTCTGTCCCTTCAGGTATCTCTGCATCTCTGTGAGTATCCTTCCTGAAACAGCATAGTACAACTAATGTCGCTAAGGCTGAAACATAGTTTTTCAAAGTGAAACTATTTGTATTTGGGGCACATTAGCAACAGGAACTCTTCTAATGCTCCTGTGAGAAGAATAAAGTAATGCACAGAAGTAGTGTACACGAATCCAAGACCAGGAGGGAAATGGGAAGATTAGAATTCAGGGGCCCTGATTTTGTTTTCAGAATGCAGATGCTGAGGACCAGTTTATGTCCTCATTATGCTACAATTCCACACCAGATTACCTAGGGCTTGGGATTTTTTAATGCCAGTGTTGCCAGGTGAATTGTCCAAAGCTCACAAGAGGTGATCAGTGAAGCATTTACCTTGTCAAAAGGAACTTCTGTTGTTCCATCAAGTTTCCATGCTGGTTCTGTAATACGTCTGGATCATGCTGGCACAGAGAGGGTGCTTGAGGGGCTGGGAATTTAGCTGACTCACCTGGGAATACAAAACCCTATCAAGGACTGTTGCCTCACTGTTCAGATTCTGTTCAGTGTGTAACTTGCGTGGACTGGAAACACTGTCCCCGAACTTTTGAAGAACTGCACAAGCATTAATCACCACAATACTCCTGTCTCACAGGTCAGTTTTAGCCTTAAAATGGGATTAGCCAGTTTCTGTCAAACAGTCTTTAAACAAAACAGGGACCAGAAGCAGCAAAGTTCTCCACTTGTATGTTTGAAATCATTCTAATTCAGATGTTATAGTCACATCTTGAAATCGTTAATACTACCTTAAGCTCGCCTGGTATTCTCATTTCTCCTGAAATTGCTTAGCTCAAGCAGATTGTGAAATTCTGATTCTGCATCAGCAACATGCTAAAATTTGTAGTATAAAAGATAGACTTACGTGTCTTTTTTCAGCCCTTGGCTGCCTAGCTGAAATAAAGTATTTGTAGCAGGCAACATAATTTATTAGACAGTAGAAACTCCACTGAATTAAAGCTGGCTGGTTTGCTAACTTGCCTTGGATGGAGACCAGTACCAAGTAATGAAGGAGATGGTGCAAAAAACTTCACAGTGGACAAGAAAGAACCGTGAGGTAGACTGGATGTGCCATACTTAAATCATAAACTGTCATACTAAATTTTAGCATAATATGAATCAGTCGTGTCCAAAATTGTTATTGAATCACCTTCCCAATAAGTCCCTGCACTCTACAGTATATTTTATTTTTTTTTTTTGCCAGCCTGGTGGGGGACATCTGCAGTCACACCTGAAGTTGCTGCCTAACTGCAGCAAGTTGGAACTACAAGGCAGCTGTGCTCCTGCTGCCTCCTTTGCCTTTCCTGAAGCACCAGAGAGCTGTTGCTGCCACCAGCTCTGAAAGAATATTGTGGGATGCAGTGTGGCAGCTATTGCTGTGTTAAATTGAGAAGAAAAGCCCTGTTTAAACTTCAGTTCTTTGGTGGGATTTGGAACAGAAAGGTTACCTCTCCAGGCATCTCTCCATTTTGTTTCCCAGTTATGGATTATTGTCCAAAACTTATTGTCCTGCATTGATTTTCTTCCCTAAAAATAAAGCAAGTTGATTGTACATTATCTCTTTTTAAAATTCTGTTTCTCTTTAAATAAGCCTCAGAGCTGTCTTCCTTTTTCATAATATAGATTATCGCCTATTTTTTCTACATATTTCATCATCCAACTGACTTATCTTTTGCCTTTCTCTAGATGTTTCCAGGTGTGTGGCTGAGAGGAAGTACACCCAAGAGCAAGCTCGCAAAGAATTTCAACAAGTGTTTATCCCAGAATGCAATGATGACGGCACATATAGTCAGGTTGAAAATTTTTCATTCGGTATCTTGCATGACTGGAAAGTCATAGTATGTGTGTTTGAAAAGGGTGAAGAAGAGACAGATGTAATGAAAGGAAATGTAATTTCAGAACTAAGTGTAGTTTGTTCCAACACGTCAAAAAAAAAGGGAAGGAAAATCTGTGTTATGTGTGGAGTCCTTGTTCTCTTTTTCACAGTTGGCCAGCAAAAGAGCCAAACATTACCACTGTTCGTGTAATACATTCCCTGTTCTTGTAGGATGAGGCAGCTGAGTAATTCCTGTAGCCCCCTGAATACTCATCAGATGGTAAAATGCTTGGAATTTGTGATCTGTTCCTGATTTGAACCAGAAATCTTGCAACTGGAGTCCATATCTTAAGTGGTATAGCATGAGTCATACAAAATCCTTCTGTATTCTCTGCTGAAATTCTTCACAAGTGTATGGTCTGAGACTAATTTACTTAGATCACAGAACTCAGAAGGAACACAGTTAGAAGTTTGTCCTGAGGTACATATTCCAATCATGATCACCTTCTGCCACCTCCTGCATTTTGGTTGTGGAGCTGTGCAGAAGACAATCTTTCTCTTTTTGAGCTTGATGAGGGAAGTGATATTGGCCCTTAGAAAATATAATGCAATTGATTTCTGAGTGGAATTCCAAGAGTTTCCTTTCTGACAGCTTGGGATATGAATAATGCTGGCAGAAGCACTCTGTCCTGCTCCTTCAGTGGGTGGAACAATGTGTTCTCTATGTGGAAAAAAACTCAGGATTGCTTGTTTCAGGAACAGTTTTATGTGTCCCTTGAGGAACTTCCTTGTGAGGTTTTTATAACACCTGCACCTCACTCATCTAAGACAGGGTGTAAACAACCGCATATTTCAATAATTTTCTCTTCCATTTGATTCTGAGGGACCTACCACACTTCCCTTGAAATATGCTTTATGCTAAAAAATCATATATAGGACTGAGATTAGGTCCATTGTGGTTTATTGTTCTAGGCTTTGTCAATATAGTTTGCTGGATAAGTCTTTTGCACTCATGTGTCGTGGGTGCCGTGGGATAACGGGTGTGTATCTGACCAGCTGCACGTGCTTCTTGTTGTTTCTCACAGGTTCAGTGCCACAGTTACACTGGATACTGCTGGTGTGTCACTCCCAATGGGCGTCCTATCAGTGGCACTGCTGTGGCCCACAAAACTCCTCGCTGCCCAGGTAAATCATGTTTGTCTGGCCAGGTTATGACAGTGTGTCGTGAATAGCAGAGGCATCTGTGGCATCTGAGTAGACTTAAGCAAAAGAAGTTTTCACTGGAAGAGTGGTTCAGCCCAGAAACAGATGCTGGTGGGAGCTGTGGATGCCCTATCCTTGGGGATTGGTAAAATTCAGCTGGATGAGACTCTGACAAAGCTGGTTTAGCTTTTCATGTAGCTGTGCATGATGTCTGAGTTCACTGCCTCCTTAAGCCTTCCTGTGATTCTAGGATCCATCTACTTTATTTGTACATTAATCTATCTGTTGAAAATTTTCTGCAGTGGTTATTTATACCACATTTATGAGACCAGTGACTGAATTGCTGATGTAGCACTTTATGTTATAAACTCTCTTGCACATAAGCTCATTGGAAAAAAAATTCAGATGGATTTGCCTTTTTTGATAATTCAAATATTTAGAGTACAGGAAAAAATGTAGTGGGAGTACACATTTGTAACATAGCCCAATGAAAGAACTCCCAAAGCATATTCCATGAATGACCAAATCCAGAGGAGAAATAAGAATAATAAAAAAAAAGCATTAACAGCATAATTAAATAATTGCCTGCAGAAATTAATTGGCAAATGAAACCCACTGCCTTGCATGCTGCCTTTTGTCCTTTATCAGGACAATTAACAGGTTCTGTTTTTTAGGGATTTGCTTCTGGCCCTGTTTAATTAACATTGATGATAAATATAAATCCCAAGTGTATGAATGTTGTCAGAATCGCTGTTCACCCCCCTTGAAACTGATAGAATTGCACAGAAATACCTCGACAAATATTTGCACACTCTATTTATTGCATAACCATTTGTGCTGCAGCACCGCTCTCTCTCAAAAAGTGGAAGAAATAGCTTTAAAAAGCCAATCCTGTAATGTGAACGAAGCTGAAAAAGAAATTGGATCAGGGAATTCACCTGTCCTGATGTACTTCTATCACTCAAGCACACAATCAATCACAAAACACAGATGTTTTTAATAAATAGAGGAGGAAGGAAGAGACCACTGAGAAAGTTTCAGCAAAGTTTATAGAAAGTTAATTTTATTTTTAAAGTCTTTCTAGTTAAAATGACTTGCAAAATCTTTTGATCATCTTGCCTTTAGGTGAACTTTATCCAGAAATAATACTCCTCAGAATATTCCTTTTAATCCAGTCTGAAAAGTCACTGTGAAACAAGATTCAGTTGTGAAAAATAATATAAAATACTCAGAAACCTTATAGAAGAAACTGTGCATTCATTTTCATTTTAGTGTAATTATTATTTATGGTTGGTTTGTATCTTCAGAAGACACATGGATGTGTCTTCTCTAATTGTAGATGCCCCATCCCTGGAAATGTTCAAGGCCAGATTGGATGGGGCTCCAAGCAACCTGGTCTAGTAGAAAGTGTCCCTGCCCATGGCAGGGGGTTTGGAATTAAATGAACTTTAATGTCTCTTGCAAACCATTCTGTGATTCTGTGATGCTATGGCTAGGACAGCATTTTTGTGCTTCAGTGTAATTTTGGTTAGAGATGTTTTTACATGTCCATAGCCAAGGCTTCTCTGAGAGTGCACATTTATTTCTTTCTCTGCAAAATCCATTTTTAGCTTCCTCCCTGCCTGTCCTTGCACTGAGATCAGTGAAAAACGGTTATGCTGATGCTGAAAGTTCAATAAATAATTGTTTGTCAGATGTCTCATAACACATGGCACTATTTTGGCTCAAAATGTTGTTGAATTACTTGCTATATTTTCACTTTTTGTATTTGTACTGGCATTATTGAGGAGCAATTGCGGTGTGGTTCCCAGATGATTAATCAATTAATATGAGAATTATTCTGTATCTGTACAGTTACCTAACCCTAATTCCTCTCAAATGTATTTTCATGTGCCAAGCAGATAGACTGCCAGACTACTTCAGCTCATTTTTGGAGGGGAGGGGTGGGAAGGGAAGCTATTTTTACAGAAATGCTAAGGTGAAGGTCATAGTAGCACTCAAGTTGAATTTAGTAGTTTAGAGATAAATAAACTGCTCCAGGGCACAGGTGAATATGCAGAGTCTGATTTTGATCCATGGAAAGATTATGGGTAATTTTTCAGTTGTTACGAGACACATGGGGAGGTGGGATTATCTCTGCATATTGCGTCCCCTGCTTGTATCAGTGTTCTCCTGTTTTACTGTTTACCACTTCTCCTTTGTCCCTCAGGAAAGAAGTCCAGCTACAGCAGAGTTTGGAAGTAAGACTTGAAATGCTAGGGGATTTTGCAATGGTATTGACTAAGGACTCAGTTTTGGGAGATCTGGAGAAACCTTCTCATTCAGCAGAGAAGACAGCTACAGATTTTCTCAGAAAGTTATGTGGTATAATAAGGCAAAACTTAGTTCGTATATTGCAAAATGAAAGTCTTATGCACAACTGCACCCTTCTCCCATTTCCCAGTATATATTCAAAATTGCCATCTGTTTAGGATAACAGAGGGGTTTTTATTCATCCCAAGACTGTTGATGTTTTCCAGATCACTATTGATTTCCTCTTGTACTTTTTTATTTAGTACAACTGTGCACAGGAATTATAAACTTCAGTGGGTCAGCTGAAGTTGAGTAGATGTTCTCCTGTTTTAACCAGTATTACAGGGATGCCCTTTCTGTCAATACTGTTGTCCCTTGTCAGTCCAATACATTGTGTCCTTGCTAGCCTTGATGCAGGAATTGCCTTACTAGTTTTGATATGCAGGCAGATCTCCTGCAACAGGGGCATCCTGTCACCAGCATGTTTCTGTATTTTCATGTGCGTCTGTTTATTCTGCAGGCTGGATGCCATAGGTATTTCAAAGACATTTATGCAAATTTCTCAGTTGGCCTGTACCATACCTTTTTCTCCCAAGATCACTTTTGCCACCTTTTTCCTTTAGAGTAAAAATTGTACAGACAATCAAGATGATTTGTAATGATTTTCTCATGGGTAATGTGCTACCATGGAATGTATAAAAGTTTCTTGTTTTAAAGAAAATGTTCAGTTAATTTTCGGTTCTAGGTTCTTCAGCGTCTTCAACTAAGGTTCAAATACATGTCTAATCAACTGTGCTATTCCTAAACCATGGGATAATTTCTTGCCTTTCATTTTCTCTTTGTGGAGCTACCTTTGACTTGGGTGCATACCCAGCTATGAGAAAGAAGAACTTGGATTTTAATAGAGGAAATATGGAGCAGAATTTAGGATGGGCAGTTAGGAGTTTGGTTTACCAATTCCAACCCCTATCCATGCTTCACATTTACTGTGTGATACTGGATATGCAAAACACGTCTCTAACTGCGAATGTTGGTTAGCTGGATAATGTGGTATTTCCTAAACTTATCTCAGGTCCAAAAAGTATTCTTTTTATGTCACAAAAATAACAGCCTAAGCCTTTTTTT
>VZRN01003572.1:0-131535 GCA_013397935.1 Dasyornis broadbenti | reverse complement strand
TTTTTTTTTTTTTTTAGATCCATGTTTCTTTAGAACTAGCCACTTACTATTCAGTTGCTAATAATTTTTAAAAATGTTAACATTTACAAAGTATTTTCTGTTGCCTTTTTTTTCTAGATATAGCTTCTCGTTATCCTACCTTATGGACTGAGCAAGTAAAGAGTAGACAAAACAAAACCAATAAAAGCTCAGGTAAGAAACTTAGGTTGTCATTACTTTGCAAAGCTCCTGTGAAGATATGCATGAACCATTTTAATAACCATCACGCTTCCACTCTCATTGTATGGTAGTGCCTTAATGATTTGTGTGGTGATGATTTACTAAGCTCATGCGTCACACATTCCTTTTATAGAGAAGTATTTTTGGCCAGGCTTTACTTGGCTAAAATGATATTAGTCCACCAAAGTCTGTTGCTCACATCTATTTGTGTCTGTTAGTGGGTCTGACATTTATTTTTTGCGTCCTCTTTAATTTTTTTCCTTTTTGTTATTTACTTTTCGTTTTAGTGATATGTAGCAAGACGGTGCTTGTAAAATGACAGTGTGGGTTACATTTGTTTGGTGGTAAATCTTGGGAGGCAAAACTGAAAAGAAGCAAAGTCCTATCAGAAGCCGGTTGTCAGTGATCAGGAATTGGAAAGACACTGTTACCTGCTTTTTTGTACATCGGTCACCTGTCATTTTCAAACTTATCAACAGTTTAGTGTGAACTGATTATGTTGCTTTTTAAAAATAATGGTCGAATTCTGGCTTTACTTATTTTCATCACTGTTTGGAATTGAGCTTTGCAAACCTGGACTAGGAATGTCAGGTGAATGTCCTAAGACTGAAGCCTCTATAGTATTCAGATTTTTCAGTGCTTTGGTGGATTATAAATTTTGCTGCCTTTCTTGTTGTTCCTTTCAGTGGGATAAACTTCAGAGAATCTTCCTAGTTTGTATTTCTCTGGAAAAATGTTGAGTTTGAAAGGAAACATTAATGGTGCAGGCTATGATTCAGTAAATCATCCCAAACCACACTTCAGAGCCAGTAGAAATTGAGGTTGTGCTTTACATTAAGTACTGTGCTTAAGTATTTTACTGAATTGAGGCCCAAAAGGATTTAGAAAAGACAAACAATCATCATAAGAAAGAAAGCAAGGCACTGAATGTTTAAAGATTCCTTTATACAAGCTATTTTTAACATCAATGCAATAATTATTAATATTTTTTTCTCTCCTTGATCCTCTAGTAGGCACTTAAGAGAAGGAACTTAAATGCAGTGTAGATAAGAGTTTGAAGCAAATACTTTTCATGCTGGAGATTTAATTTGTCATTTCTTTAGTCAGTATAAGGAAGAACAGAATTCCTTTGGGATTTCTGTTGCATAAATGTGTGTATAGAAATTTGTCACTTTTAGATTTGTTTAATTTTTACAGTGCTAGAGACTAAAGCAAGACTTCTTGAGCTTGCAGTGTAGCTGCTGGAAGGCAAAGCTTCAACACACACATACACACATGCATAGATAGAGACAAAATGAAAAAGATGGGTGTATTTCTGGGACCTGGAAACCTCCAGCCCAGCTAAAGACAAATTTACAAAAGAGGAATCAGAAGCATAGTTTACCTGTCTTGTGACTGCTAGGCCATCATCAAAGGCATGATTGTGTTGGATTTGCTAACAACAGGACTTGCTCATGACTGTGGTGGCATACCCAGATTAGCAGAAGTACGTCAGGAGGCACTGTGTAGCCAGCCTTGCTTTATATAATTGCAATATAATTGTGTCAGTGGCTATATATTTGCAAGTTGTTTTGCCAGCTGAACCTCACTGATATTCAGTAAACAGGTTTTTAAGGTCTTGAAAAAAATAGGTAGGATTTTTCCCTGGTTACCTCTCAGAGTGGAGCCAAGGCTTTTGGGATCATCCACAGAGAATTAACTCCAGACTGTTACATGTACAGAACAGGAAAGATCTTGCTACTGAATCCAGTGGATTGTAAACTAACCACCTTCCCACTTCCAGGCTTCAATATAGAGGTTAAATATAGATGTCTTCTTTACTCAGTTAGCTTTGTAAACTCTGATTCAGACTTGGTCATACAAAACACCAGAAAGCTTATTGGAAAGTATTTGTCTGAGTAAAATGAGGAAAATTTATCTCTGCGTAAGAACTGTGTTTATAAAACAAAATGTGAAGCCAAATTTATTCATACTGGGTTAAATTTTCCTTTGTTTTTCTGTAGTAATCCTAGTGCTCTCAAAGAAATTCTTGAGCTGCAAGGTGCAATTCTTTTTTCCCCCTAGTTTTTACCTGAATATATGTCTTAATCTATCATGATCAACATGTCATCAAGAAACAAGAAGCTTAGAAATCAATCTCCTTAGGAGAAAGTTTTTGTGAGTTAAGGTCGCAAATTAATACATTAAACTTGTTGTACCCATCATGAAGTGGTTTGCTTTTACTACTGTGCAAATGAGCTGCCAGTTACAATTAGCCAGTAAAATCAGCATAAACTTTTAGGTTTTGGAAGATAGAAATAAAGGCTCAGGAAATTCTAGTTTATATTAGTTCTCCAATGCATTCATTTGACTGAGCCTAAATTAATTTAGCACAGAGTAATGGCATTTGCAAGACTCACAGATGCAAGGCATGAAATTAGTGGGTTAGGTATCCATGTTCTGTAATGCCTTCTAGTGTATATTCTTTTAGTTGGCTCAGAGAAATAGGCCTTTGCTGTTCACTTAAGGCATTTGTGAAGTGGTATTTAACCTATAAGTTTTTGAAGACAAAATTTTACTCCTGGCAAAAATGCAACCAACATTGGATCATGTTACAAAAGCTCTGTTTAGAGTGGCTGATTTGAGTAAAAACATCTCAGTTTTAGCTCTTTTTGTACATTGAAGATGATTTTCAAAATACTTTTTTCTTTCCATACTTCAAGTATTCATCTCATCGCTAAAATAACAGGTTTTGCTGTGATGTTTTATACATATGTCATAGAGCCTTTGTAAATAGTTTGTGAATACTCCCCCTTCTCATTTCTTTCTCCATTTCACAGAAAATATTGTGGGTTTGCCACATCAGATTGACACAAATAAGAATTTTAGCAATAGCTATAGAAGATAAACAGAAAACATTGAACAAGGAACTACACGGGTTCCGATTAAGACATCAAAATATAGCAGCCTACACTGCGGTGTGTCTGTGAACTCAGTGTCCAAATTCCTGCTGTAGTTTGTGGAGCTGTAATCAGTGTAGTCAGTGGAGACTGGAGAGCCACCCAGCTCACTGTACAGCCCCCAGCATTGTGAAGCTGCCTAGGTAGCTGGACCTCACCAGGCATGGTGACTGGTTTAGACGTGTAGCCGATAGAAGGTGTCTCTGCTTTAAATGATTCCACACCAGTATCTGTTGAAAATCCAGATACTGCTCTTCTAGAGCTTTAGTATTTTGTAAAGATTAGAGGAGAGAAGGTTTTTTGCCTTGAAGAAACTGGTGTTTGTTTTGTTGATAATCCAGTATGACCAGCAAAATAGAAGAGAGGAAGAAATTGTTGCCTTTCTTTGTTGACCCAATAGTTCACATTTCATCTGAATCACACAGACATGTGATGAAATGTTTGTGCCAGCTTCATGATTTCTGCCATGTTTATGCTTTAGGCAGGTGCTAGAGGACATACCATGCATAATCCATCATAAAATAGGGTCGATCCAGAGAAAACCCTGATCTGCCATTATGGCTTTTGAGGCAGAGTCAGGTTGTCATGATTCTGAACACATCTGTGCAAAAAGCAGTGGAGCGCGTGATTATGACATTTTTCCTCCAGAAGGAAGGATCCTAAATCAGAATTAATGGTCTCCTCAAACTATGGTTTTAGTGATTGATTTCAAGAGTGCCTAAATTTCAACCACTGTATCTGGGTATTCTGATAATGCAGAATCATCATCATCATCATCATTTTTCACTTCAGCTGTGCGCACATGAAAGGAACACATAGCTTTTTATTTAATTTTCTGACACAATGGAGTAGTGTTTTATTGCTGCTTTTTTACTACAGACTACATTTTCAGGACTTTAAAAATCTGTTGCAAGATTTTATCAGTTAGTCCCAGAGAGTTTGATCCAACAGGAGTTCCATTCTCAAAACACCATCTGGGAAAACACTGATGTGCACATGCAGCAATATATTGTAGACTTGCTGCAAATACAAATGAGTACAGTTAGTATAACATCTACTGAGAATACCTTCTTAATAGACTAAAATAATGAAATCTAAAATGATAATTATGTGTCTGTAGCTATACAAAATTGCTGCTTGCATTTATCTCTCTGTATAGTCTGAATCTGTTGGCAAAGTCTGCCTGTGAGACTGATTAATATGACAGAGTGACATTCTAAGAACTGAATGCAGTTTTTATTGCCTTGTCATCTGGCAGCTTCAAAGCATTTGTACATAAGAGTTTTTCTCACGTGGAAACTATGTTGGTTGTCAGTGAGGTTTCTGTCTTGTTAGCTTGCTTTGTTTTGTTTCTCAGAGGCAATTGTTCCAGTGGGATCCCTGTGCACTGATTATTCCCTGAAAGTCACCTTCCTATAAAGCAGGCAAAGCTTGTTTCATACTCCAATTCTCATGTTCTTTCCAAACTGAACCTGACTAACTTCTTCCTGTTATGCCTATCCTTACAAAACTGTCCTAAAGTTAAAAAAAAATTCTGCATAAAAAACCCAAACAAAAGAGCATTTCTTTCAAAGGAAATAAATGTAAGAGTTTGTGTGTCTGCTCAATTACATCAATTCTAAGAGCCATTCCTTTCTAAGCATAGGAAAATGAATAACCTGGAGACGGAAAACTGAGTAACAGCTCAGTGACTTTTTATTTATTCGCATCAATTGTTGCATTTTCCAGATGTTGCTTTTAGTGTTCATTGAAGATAAATTGTGTGCAGTTGAAGTTGTGTGAGCCAGCGAGAAAAAAATAAGATCCAGTTGCATGTTCCCACTTAAATATTTGCTACAAAATAGTTAGAAGTTTTCTAGAAGTATTTTGAATTAGGCTTATTTCACAATGTGACGATTTGAGATATGAAACCAGTTATAACAGAAGGAAATCAAAATGTGTATCTTAACAATGTGAAGAAAGAATATAGGCAAGAGGGAGAAGAAAGTATTTTAAAAGCTTATTGACTCTGTTTTTCAGCAAGGCTTCCTAGGAAGTCATGTGTTGGCCTGCAGAACCCTGGCTAATCTTCTATTCTCAAATTTGCTTGTGTTTAGCATTAAAGAAGGGGCAGGTGAGGATGACTCCTACTTGCTCTTAATACATCATGCATATATTGGACACTCAGAAATGCATTTCAAATTAATACATAAAGTAGATTTGCGTAGGAGAAGGGCCTGAGTAGAAGTGGTCAATTATTTGCAAACCACTGAATTACATAGAAAAAATTGGAGTTTTTTGCCTGTTACTAGCTCATTTCAGCCCTAAAGACGATGTTTCTTTCCAACAATTAATGAGGTATGAGCCACACTCAACCATGGGAATTGCACTCCCAAGCTTGTGTCATAAATGCAGTCATTAGCTGTAGCTGGAGAAGTCAAGAGCAGGGTAACAAATTGTTGAAATACATCCATGTCATGCCTAGAGTATCTGGTACTGTCATGGGCTAAAAGTTACAGCAATCTACTAGAAATCTGTGATATTCTGGCACAGAGGTTTGATAATCCAAAGTATCTGAAATGGAATTGACTTGAGCCCTTAAAACCTCAGTTCAAACCATGAAAGGAAAGTAGAAGGCACAAGTATTGATTTTAAATGTTTTCAAACATCCCAAGGAGCTATTAAGTCCACACATGGATTCTGTCAATGGGAACTCAGTCCGTAACACATACGCAGTCAGTCTCTGCCAAATTTTAGGCAAGTTCAAGTCCAGACGTTTTTACTGTGAACTTTCTACCTTGGGCTCATCTTCAGGTCAGTTCCCTATACAAAAAAAGGCACTAGCATTATTTCATGACATCTGTAGCAAGTCCAAATATATTATGATAGCTATAGATCTGGCTTTTGGGCCTTGTAAAATCTGTGGGTGCTGAAAGACATGAGCTGGTAGAACATTTTTGGTTTGGCCTGTTCTCTCAGCAAAGTGGTGCGTGGAAGTTAAAGGGAAAAGCATTTAATGGAAGTTTAGTAAGAAAAACTCATGCAGAGGATGACTGGAAGCTTCCAAAACAACAGTCTTATGGCCTTCTCAGACTCTTTGGGTTGTCTTTCGTAGCTGATTCAGTAAATGTTCCCTTTAGAGTTCAAGAAGGATCCTAATTATTTGGAGTGAACTATAATTTCTGACTTGAATGTTACTATAAACCTAGCATTGTTAAGAAGCTGTTGGGGTGGGAGATGCATAAGGCATTGTTACAACTTCTTATATCCACTACCATGTATTTCTAAATGTTTTAAAGAGTAGGAGGTAGTTCTTTTCCTTCCCTTTCATTTGTTGTTGTTTTTCTGTCAATAACCACAATAGTTTTAGAGTAGAATTCTTTCTGAATATTGTTTGCAAGATACCCTCTGGCAGCTGAAAAACTCACAGCTTACAAACTACTGAATGTTCACACCATTAGAGCCAATCAGTAAATGGCTGACTTAGTTCCTAATAGAGAACTTTGTCTTACTTTTCAGCAGCAATTTTAAATGATATTGTAGTCTTGATTTAGCTGTTACAAAAGAGGGAACAGTACTCTTCAACCTCTTCATGTTCTTCACCGGCAAACAAAATTACTCTTCATACTCTGGTCCTCTTTCTTTTCCTTGCCTGGCGTTCCCTTGCCTGTCCTAAATTGGTAAAGGAAAATTATTGTTTTCTTTCAGTTTTTTCAGACTCATCCAAGAAGATAAAACTTTCCAGACCTCCCCACACTGCTTGTATATTATGATTCATTCTTAATTCATAGGCTGCTGGATCATGCTTATTATAGAACTGTCCTATCTTTAATAATCCCTTTCACAAGGATTTTCATTTATCTTCATTTTATTTTTACATATTAGTTCAAAACCTTAAGAAAGATCAAGCGCTGACATTTCCAGTTTCTTCCTCCCACTACAGGGGAAGATCCTCCCATCCTAAACCATTTTAAAAAGAGCTCTGTTTTACATCCAGTTGATGTTCTTTATGCTCAGGATGTTCCAGGGCTTTACTGGACCCCCACTGTGGGGAGGGAAAAAAAAAAAAATCTGTTTTATGCAAGGCTAATAATGTCTATTTTACTGCATGTGTTAAAATTTGATGCCAAAAGATAGTGATCTTTCCTGACCATTTTTAATTACATCACATTACTTTCTACAGCAAATAAATGACACAACTTGAAGTCCTGCTTGAAGTTCTCCTTTAGTTTTCAGACATGGACTCCCCCACCTACCCGCAACTTTCTGTGGTTTGCCAGACATCAGATTACATAAAAACATCAATAAGATCCATAAATCCGAAGAGGGATGCCAGGCTTATGGTCTGTATTTTAATGACAGATGCAAAAAAATAATGTAAATCATGTTAATGCATAGTAACATATTAGACTGGATCATATCAAATGATCATAATCTAAGGTCATAGTCTTTCTGGGAAATAGATTGAACTTTCAGTCAAGACAGTCTGTATCTGTCTATGGCTGTACTGTGATTGTTGGGAGGTATATAGAAGATAGGACTTCCAACAGGGTAAACAGTAAGAGCTGTCAGACCTTCCATCATCATCCCAATGACCTGATAGTTAGGAGAAAATGTCCATGTTCCATGCAGAGATGGCAGTTTTGTCTTCTATCAGGATAAATCAAATAACCAGCTATCTACCCTTCCAATAATTGAATAAGCTGTGTTTGAAAAAGAGGCCAAAACCAGTTTATGTGAACTGTGGAATTCTACTGCTTGATCCGTACAAAAAAAGTTCTGACTGTTGCCAAAGGAAATGCAGACTATGGGAGGACCATGTAATGTTCCCTGGTAGATCAGGTTGTGGCTAATCGTGGTGGCTTAAATTTGGAGGGATTTTTAACTGGATGATTTATCACATATGATTTCCAACATTCTTATTTGCTGCCAAGCCATGTATCTCTGAACAAAATTCTTGAAGAGACCAACAGCTTGTGTTACAGTTCATACGTTGCTTAATTATTTTCTGAAAAATTCTTTGATTTTTCCATAATTTTTGAAAAAAATGTGATGCAGGAACTTTTTCGGGCTTCATCAGTAATTTTAGTGTTTCCCATTTGGTACAAAAGTAAGAGAAATTCAACTCCTGCAGTGTCTTCTGTGTGATCAGTGGAATTCATCCTCAAATTCGTGTATTGGCCACGTGTCCACAATGAAGCTGTTGCATTAGTCTGACACTTTACAGCAGTGTCTACTTTTATGGATTGTTAAGGTCCCAGGTTAATGCTGTTATTCATGGATCCTTTGCCCTACCCTGTCCTTAATCCAATGTACTGGATTTTTTTCTTTGTTTCCAGTGTAGAGTTTCCTTTCCATGCAAAATCACACTAAGGGACATCAGAGCAAAGGAACTTGTTGTAGTCAAATTACATTGCTTAAGTACATAAACCCACTTTGAGATCTTCTCATCTGTACTCCAGCTATTGTATTATTACTGGCTTGCTTTCCATTTCACTGCACTCTGTCCATCATTCTCTGTCATCTCTCAAATCACATTGCTGCAGATAAACGTTAGACACTCTGTTTTCCCTGCACTCTTCAATGCCTAGGAATAACATTAAGTATTGTTTCCACAATGCACTAGGTTTCTGTGTTACTGGAGAAGAAGCAGTGGTTGGAGAGACAGACCACTGTTTTTCATTAAGCTATTTTTAATACCTGTTTTAGTTTAAAAACAGCAGGCTAAGTATCTGCATTCATCCACAAATAAAACTATGTTTAAATACAATTAAGGCTGTAAATTAAATTTCAGATCTTAAATTCTCTTGGTCAAAACATAAGAGAAAAGAGAGGGCAAAGCTTAATATTCCAAACTGATTGAAAATGAAGCCTTCTGTGGAAACACATGACTTATTAGGAAGCTTTTTTTTTTAAATATAGACATTTTCATCTAAAAATGTATCTTCAAGACAAGAATTCAAAGAATGAAAAAGTTCTTCAAATAACTGAATGGTTTTGACTCAAAACTCAAAATCTTGATTGCTCATTGTAATGTCTTGTGGGAGCTGTGATTTTAAAACTTCATTAGTTCTTCCTTTTTTGAGGGCTGGATCCTTAGACTGACCGTGCATGCAGGACCTGATGGTCTTCCCTTTTTGTAAACCAAGACACCTCAGGAAACTTTTAGACATCTTGGATTGTGTGGTTCTCTGTGAAGTTCAACACAAAGAAATGGCTTATTGAGGGGTTTTGTTTTGTTCCCATCTCTTTTTTATCAAAAAGAAACATTTTGAATGAAAAACGTTTTTTCAATCAGGTACTTGGTTTTCCAGCAGACAGTCACAATAAAATTTTTCAACCAACTGTATTACAGTCATAACAAGCTATGAAAAAAATTATATTCTTGCCATCTAAACAGTGAGTTACCTTGTACCATTATTTTCCAGTGAGATCTTAGAGATATTTAAACGTACCAGTTTTGTTCTTCAGTGAATAAAAACAACTTATCAAAATTAAAGATCTTTTAGTGGCCTCTCTTTGAAGGAATGCTCAGACACAGTTTATGTGGGTCTAGAATGCATTATAAATACATAAATTCCTCAAACATAGGTGCCTTGTAATGCCCTTGAATTATTTTCCAGTTCACCCAGTTAGATCAGGGCAACAAATATCAATATTTGGTCTGGAAGCAGAGGAGTATGAAGTTAAATCAGCTCTTTTAGTGCCCTCAAAATCTGAGATACAGTTTTGGCAAGAAATAAAATAGTTCACAATTGCACAATCTGTTCAGGTTCAAATCATAGGAAGGGTTGAGTGTCTCCCTCAGTCAGTAGGCAAAATTTTCACTTCTGTATTGAAGCAAATTCCAAAAGGTGAAAGCACTGACAAAGACTGAGCCTGATGGTTATGTTTACTTGTTGTGTGGTGAATTCATCCACATACTCTGGTACAACGGACACTCTTAACAGAGGCAGAGGTGTGATTAGTTGCAGAGGCTCACAACCACCACATTGTCATGGCACAGTTATCTCTTTCAGAACATCCCTGTGCCCAGTTATTGTGGCTGGCAAGGAGGAAGGGATACTTTCTGTTTGTTTACTTGCCTGATTGGTTTGGGGAACAGAAATGTAAGTAACTTCTGATCTTGTTTCCTCTCAGACTTTACTAAAATTCCCATTGTGTCGCTAAAGTCATAATCTCAAACTGCCAGAAGATAATGAGAAAAGTGTTAATCACATTGCTCTCCTGTTTGGCAGTATAAAGGTCCCTCAGTTTAGGGGACTCACATTTTATTGTTCTTGCAGTTTCTAATCAGATTTAAAAAGCAAACTAAGATAATTTGTAGGATGTAAATTTTAGTTCCTATGAGTTAACGCAACAGAGAAGTAGCAAAGCCAAAAATATCAGTATAAATGTCAGTGGTTTGAAAGGTCACTTCTCCCCATTTTCCTACCAACATCTTCAGCATAAAACAGTGACTTACAATGTAGTCACACATCCTGTAGTTCATCCCTTTAACTAAACAGTCCAACACAGTAATAGCAAATTACTGTAGGAGGAGATGGTTTAACTTCAGCAGGCATGAAGCCTCATTTTACTCAGAGCAGTGTAAATAGGAGTAACTCTGCTGCAGTTACAAGGACAATGCCACTGGAAGACTTATGAGGGCATATGCGAATCAGGCCTGCAGAGTTTATTTTAATTTATTTTTAATTTTTCTCTAGATGGGGATGTTCATGGTACAGGGCTGATGGTGTTATCGCTTCTCTTGGAAACACAGTGCACACTAATTTCTTAAAGTAGCTAGTATGTAGTATATCAGTCTGCTGAATCAGTGACGATAGGACAGTCCACTCCAATCCTGCTGCTGTTGCATAGCTGGAATTCCTCTTGACTTCAGTGAATGTGCTGTCAGCACAAGGGCTCCTCTACTCCACTTGTATTCTCAACTGAAAGAGTGAATAGAGTATTTTCTCTTTATTACCTTTATGTATGACTTAATTGTCTCTAGATGATGTGTTTTGCACATAGAAGCATATTTATATTCAGAAACATTGAATAGTCATGAATACCTTTGCACGTGTCAGAGAATATGTCACATAACTAACCATGGTGCTAAGAATGGCATGGCGCCTTTACCTTTCCAATACTCTTGTCAAAATGAGCCTGTGTGGCTCCTATACAGAGCACTTCTGTCCACAGGAAGGCTGGAGGAAAAATGCTTTGCTTCAGGTCTTTTTATCCCCCATATGCTTTAGAAAGTTTGTGAATCAGAATACTATATTTAAGCTTAATTTATCTTATATTTCATACCTGCTTTTATTGGAGCCTTCTGCAATGTTATTATAGTCTCTGTTATTCATCCTCAATATTGTTTGCACGCAGAGAATTCCCTGTTCTGTTTCCAGTCCTTTCTTTTTGCCTAGATATTTTTGTTCAATCTCAAATGCTGCTGAACATGTCTTGTAATGCTGATTTCTCATCTCTCTTTTCTTCCATTTTCTCTTTTTAACTATTGCAGCTGGAGGCATAACTGGAGGTTTTATGAGGAGAGTAACCAAGGAATAAAGGCTGTAGATCCTGCTATGAGTTTGCAGGCTGTATTCTGAAAATACAGTGACTCCAAAACCAAACTGAGAGTTCTTAGGAGCACCCAGTTGAGCAGTGAGTGCGATAAATAGGAGAGAGAGCTTGATTCCTAGATGGAGTAAACTGGGAGAGCAGTCATTAGTTAAATGTGTAGGAAGTCAGAGACCGTCTCAGAGCTACCTTGTGCAGTTGTGGTATCCATACTTCAGGATGCTGGAGGATACCAAAATTCAGGAACAACTAGATATTTGATCCTAAAGCTAGTGAAATATATATTCAGCATTAATTCAGTGCTTTTCTAAGTAAGAATGCTTCCTTAGTAAGAATTCATCCTAAGTAAGAATGCTTTCTTAGTCAAGGCTGTGTTGTTTTGTGGAAGTTCATTTGAGCTTTTCATATAAAGCTCAATACAAGTGTCATGATGTCAGTGTTGTTGGTCTGACTGACTATTGCTCAGTCTTGAACTATATTTTGTGCCAATATCACTTCCTCAGAATGTCATTGTGGAGAGTTAAACAGCCTACTAAGTATTCTATGTGAAAACATCTGCCGTCAGCTAGTGGAGGGAGACAGCGTGGTTTCATTGCTTACATTCGGGGCAGCTAGCCAGGAACTCCGGGGCTCTAACCCTGGTTCTGCTTCGGGGATGGCTGTTGCAGTCTGGACAGATCAATGCAAGCAGAAGAAAAAGTTTCATCAGAGAGGTGGTTGAGATAGTGTACAGGACTACAGAATATGATAAGGAGCTTTACAGACTTATACAGTATAGGAGGTGGAAGTGAAGAAAAAACTGTTGTACTGACCAGTTGAAAGAGTGTTACTTCACTAAATGAAAAGGCACCCTTTAAAAAAATTTTGCATCTAGACTTTATGCCTTTTGTTTTATTTGTTGGTCTCAGTGTTTCAGTCATGTAAATCATGACATTGGATTTACACTCTTTTTCCTTGCAACTGATTGATGACTTTAAAGATTCCTCCCCTTCATGCTGCAGACTGTACCTGTCATTGTGTCATTGTAAAATATGTATGTAGAACACAAGCAGAAGAGGATACCCATGACTTTGGTGCAAAGGAGAGTCTGTGTCTTCTCTATGTTATCTTTATGAAAATGTGCATACATGTATGAGGCAAAATTACTAGTGTTCCAGGGCACTTGCCATGGGCCTGTAGTGTAGTTATTCCCAAAGAAGACCCAAGGCAAGCAGGTTTGTAAATAGCCAGGCTTTTCCACTCTTCTTTAGCCTGTGTTTGTTTGTCATGATTGATGAAAACAAGTACCACTAAAGGCCCTTGTGGACTACATTAATTATGCCAGTGGTTGATTGGTTTGGCCCCGAATGCTTTGTAACAATAGGCAGATTTAATTAGCAACAGCTCTGATTGCAATAGCTTCACAACCTCCAGGGAGCATCATGCACTGAGCTTCCTTCTGCATTATTGTCAAACCATCAAACAACATTTAATATTCTCAAATTAAAAAATAAAAAACAACAAAACATACAATGCATTATATGTAGAAACAATAACAGAACTGTCTTCACATAAGCAATAAAAAAACCCCGTTTCCTTATTAGGTGACTGAATGCCAACATTGCTCTTTCCTGTGATGCTCATTGTCTGTAAAAGTTAAATATTTAGAATCTGTTTCACTAGAATAGTACTGCTAAAACCAGTCTTTTGGATTTTCTTCCTTAGTTGTAGACAGCTTCAAAAGAAATATGGTTTGAGGTAGTTGTGCATGTTGGAGTGGGGAGACAAGATGGGAACAGGTCTGAAAGGGCTGGAAATACCAAGCAAACAGCTTGAAAAATAACACTTTGTGAAACCTGTTCTTTACTCTCACACACTTGTGGATTGTTGTGGAATATTTATGCAAGGCCTGCACCATTAATACAGGTTGTTTGTGTGGCATGTTAAACAGTTAGAATAATAATTTTCTGCACACATAAAGTAATCATGGATTGTAAAGAATTAAGGATCCTTAGTCACACTTTAAAACTCTCATTTTACTGGTACAAAAGTCTTTGCTACTCTACATTTTCTAACAAGCCTTTAAAATTGTTCTGAATATTCTTGGGACTGACTTTTCTGCTAGTGATCCCTACTGTGTGCGATGGAATGGTTCCAGTTTACGGGAGCAGAAGTTTTAGCCTGGAATTTTCAATATGATAGTAGGTCTTCCATTCATCAAAAGCATAGAGATGTTTCACTCTCATACCATATTTAGCATTGTTTACACTTCAGAGAATGATTTCTTTTTGAAAACAGAAATGGAAGTGGGGTGGAATTGGCATTTTTATTTTTAATGCACTTGTTTTTCTCCAAAGTTTGAAGGTAAAGCCAAGCCAAAGATTTGTCTTTGCTCTTGAAACCAAAGCACAGGCTGAGCTGTTTAACCATGACCATATGAGAAAAGAAAAAAAGAAAAGAAAGAGAAACATAAAACTATATTAAAAGTTGTTGGAGCCGAAAGAATTAGTATTAGAATATTCTTACTGGCTTTTACTCTTTGGCTCATCCTCTTTATTGCACACAAAACTTTGCCAAAATCAGTAAACAGTCTTCTATCTGAATCCTGGAGCTCTCCTGTTGTGGATACTGACATCCTACGTGCTGTACAGTGTGCTTTGGATATGATGTGCTGGGGGGGCAAAGACCTATACAGCCTTTAATCTAAGATGAGCCTTCAGGTTTCTGCAGGGTAAAAGCAGAGCTGTTACCTTTTGACCAGCTCCATGTTTGTGCTGTCGCATCTCATGCTGAGGACAAGAGTTAATGCATTTTGGGAGCAGTATCATCAACAGATGTTACCACCTTACGGAATTTGTTTGTTGCTCTGTTTAAATATTTTTCATTGCACAACACATTCCTTGTAATTGGAGACAGAAGCAAGAATATGCATGCTCATTTTCCACCTGCTTCTTGCCTTCTCTTTTACAAGATGAAGAAGAAAAAAACAGTAGAAAAGTGGCCAATTTTTGATTCATCTCTTGTAAGTTAGCTTTTAAGTGTGTGATTATGTTCTCAGTGTTACTACAATTCTTTAATTTTGGGATTTTTTTAAACCAAGCAGGTTTTAAGGGTACTTATGTGAGAGGCAATGGCAATAATGGCAGCATAAACTCTTGCATTTTGGCTGTCAAAGAAACTCCCTGAAACACCAAGGGAAAAAAAGATTTCTGTTTCAGCAGCCTGTTTAATCTCTGTATTCCTGCTCAGTGCCAGAGGGCCAAATCCTTACCATTCTGTAGTGCCCTTCCAGTCTGCTATGAATTAGACAAAGGTGCAGGCAGTATTGACCATTTTGTAAGATACTCTAAGACATGTAAAGGAGAGCTACCAAAATGCAAAAAAATCATTCTCTTATTTTTTTGAACATATCTGCACAGTTTTAAACTGTGCATCTCAGATCACATTCCCATAAAACAGACAGAAGTCCTCCCGGTTCCTGTTGGCTTCTCCAACAGTAGTCAGGGTTCTGTTGTAAGGTGGTTAGAAATTATTTGATACTTAGAAAATTAAATATAGGTGGAGTGCAGTCACCCCAGGCAGGAGTTAAGCAATAAGGTTGGAAAACACTGCATGGTGCCAACAGCATTAGCAGTGTGAACCAGTGGCAGGAACATGACACAGGCTGCAGGCAGAGATGCCACTGTACACCTCTGGAAGAAAAATCACTTGAGTGCCTAAGGTCTAGTATCCAAAGTCATGTCCATGCACTGATGTAAGTATCTCAGTTTCCCAAATGGTGAAGAGAAACAACTTCTGTTTCATGGAGGGGAAGTCCTAGATGGATAAACATTTGTGCAAGCTGTTTGGGTTATTTAAGTGCCAAAGTACGAATTTAGGCACCCCTGTTTGTCTATTTTGTTTTTTAATTTTTTGGTAGAGCTATTCAAACAAATATGTACCCTCAGCTCACCTGGCAAAGACTTTAATTTTCACAGCTCTATGGAAAAAGTGAACTAGCTTTATTTTCACTTCAAATCTCTCTTGAAAAATGAGAGATTTTTCCACTGGCAGGAGACTAACATTTGCTGGTCAATATACTCATAAAGCAAGAATGATAGCTTTGCGCAATTTTATTTAATGAATGAGCCTTCAGATTGCTATAGCAAGCTGGCCGGCCAGCCACAGTGTTTGGGAAAAGTCAGTGATTTTCATTTGCTGTAGTTTTGGGTGGTGGCTTTTTTGTTTGGTCAGTTTTGTAGTTTGAACACAGTGGTGCTGCTCTGCTCTGTAAGGGTGAGGCAGCCATATGTAGCAATAATAGGTACCGGTATTTCCTCTTATGTAGGAAAACCAGATTTCATCCCATTTGGCAAATAACTGCTTTCAGATGTATCCTTGCAGGATGGGGCAGTCTTTTGCACATTATCCTCTCTCATGTTAGGGAAGTAAGTTAACAAAGGCTAGCAAGAACACCTGGAGACGATAATCTGTGCTCTTTCCATTAATTGAGCAAAAGCAGGATGATGGACCTCATCTCTTCAGAAGACCAGATTTTTCACTCTTCTTGTGAAGCCTGATGCCATGTCATTGACCAGCTGGCTTTAAATGAGTTTAGATTTGTGTAAAGGTTCTTTTTAAAGATCCATTACAGAAGGTAGGGAGTAAACAGTCCTTGGATCACACCTGGCACTTTTCAAAGGCTTGCTATCAACTTTTCAAAGGCTTGCTATCACTTTCACATACTGCTGTTAAAGATTTAACAAAAATATGCTGCTTTTGGTTTACTGCTCTCTCACATTTCACAGATGGTATAATAAAATATTTGACCTGGGATGATCAATACAAAAATTTTGGCTCTAATGCAAAGTGCATCTTTGAAATAACTCAGATCTATAATCTAATGTATACTAACTTCATGTTTCTCTCTTATTTATCTACTGTAGGAGTAAATGTTAATATTTAAACCTTTAGATTCAGATTGTGTCATGCTTGTAAATGAAGACTAATTTCTGTGTGAGTTTTCAAGTCAGGGGACAGATCTCATGCTACTGTTTTATTCAACCTGAGTAAGAATGACAAAATAAAGAATTACATTTTGTTTAAAAGAGGAAGCTAGTTTCTATTCAATGGCAGTGAAGAGAAAAATGATCACAAATTAATAGCTGAGTAATATAAATTAGTTATGATTCTGTGAGATGAAAAATCTGAACTCTTGCATAATATTTCTCATCTCTATAACCAAGAAGTTGGGCTAAAATAAACAAACAAGCAAGCAAAAGAACAACCAAGCAGAATGCCAAAATAGCAGGCTTATTGTGGCAAAACAGTTCTTTTTCTTTTACAGTGGCTGTGGTTACAATCTTTCTCAGTAACTGTGGTTACAGTATTTCAAATCTTAAGAAAATAAAGCATTGCAGAGGTATGTCCAAAAACTTCCCTAAACCAGAAACTTTGAAAAAAAAAAATCTGGCAGACAAATGGGTTTGGATTTTGATTAAAGAACAAGTCATCCCATTACTTTTCAGACTGCTGTCTTATGGCCCCCCAAACTTTTGCCAGTTGGTAGAACCAGAATTTGTGTATTACAGAAATCTTGATTTGACATTGGGATGCTTGGATACTCAAATCCAGGGAAAAAGTTGAGAAACTCTGGGTGTATACTGGTAGTTTATATTGACTGTGATCATGCTCTTTTCAGGTAAAGCTACATGGAGCCTAGTGGTCTTTGTATTTTGAATCCTTTTTTTTTAAATGGGCTCAGTGCATTTTCAGATGGTTTTCCTTGTGTATTGCAGTGTCTTTGCATATGAAACCACATAGATAAATGAGAGCATCTGTCTATGATTTATCCTTCTTTGTTCAGTGGAGTAAAGTACATAAATTAGTCATTAAGGCTGTGTTGAAGCCATGAGCTTTTTGCTTTTTGAGCCACAATCATCTGCCCAAGCTCCAAAAGTGCAAAATAGTGATCAGCTGTACATTGAGAGCTCTCCGAAAATGCACACAAGGGGCCTGCAATATTTAGTTCCCACAAGTTTTTTCACGAATGAGAAAAAATATGGGTAGGAATGTTGCCAGCTTTCTCCAGGCTCTGAGAACCCTCATGCTGATGCGGATCTGAACCTAATGTAAATCAAAACATGTGGCGCCAGATGAGTATTAATGCTGTAATTTTGTCCTAGGTTTTGGTTGCCATCTAGATGTTGGGTCTAAGGTTGAGTGTTTATTAATGTTACCTATTCCTTATGATCGGTACTTGGTCCATGAACAAATATTAGGCTTAACTGGAAACATACGTGCATATGAATACATTCAGCTGAGACCCGAGGTATTGTTCATTGAAGTTAGTGGGTATTTTTCCATGGATTTCTATTGGGGGAAGCCTCCCCCACATAAATACTCTTTCTTTGATTCAGGTTAATGAATAGTCTTTATAAGAAGCTAGTAGCATGAGCAGATTAATTCTTGCATTTTTTTGTAGCATTGAGTTGCACTTGATTCCAGTTAGAGTCGAGGTTACTTGAAAATGTCAAGAGGTGACAGGCAGACAAATTCCTGTAAGAACAGATCTTCTTAAAAAAGACTAGTGTGAGATGCCCATACTCTGGCCATGAGGGACGAGAAAATAACTTAATGTACACTGAGGGTACGAAGTTGGCATCCTAAAGTGAGCTATACCACTTCACCTGTCTCTTCAGAGAAGGAATCTGTCATGCTAGAGGATGTCTGAGACAAAAGGTGGAAGCCCTGAGAAACTACAAAGCCGTGGAGTTACACCTCTCCTTCACTAGAATGAAATAATTTAGGGATTTTTTGTAATTTGTGTTAGTTGTGTTTATAGCAGGAACAGACATGATGGATTCTGGGTGATGAAACTGGCCAGCTACAGGTAAAAAACCTGTTAGTTTACCTTGAAGGTGTGTGTTTGCTGGAGTTGGAATAATGGGGCCGCTGCTAAAGTGGACCATTTTGCCATTCAGTCAACTTAAACTCCTCTGTAGGGAGTGCATAGCTTGAATAGAAATTATCCCACTTCCCACTTGCTTTTCTAAAGTGAACATTTTGGTCATATGTGGAAATACAATTTGGTGTACTGTAAGTGGAAATCTGTTCAATGAAACTTGAAGACTATGAAAACTAGTTAAAAATATAAAAACATATTGTGATCAGTTTCCTTGGAGTGTATTGAGTTCACTGGTTCAAGGAGGGTTCATTCTAGGCAAATGGATCAAATTCTTATTCTTGTGAGATGTGAAATTTCTTGGAGGGTTGCATGAATATCCCTAATAAAAAGTCCATTTACACTGAAAACCAAGCTGTCTAAATTGTCCTTTCATGGCCCATTATGGTAATGAGAAAACGAGGGAGAAGGAACCAACTGAAAACAGAATTTCTTGTAGTGAATTCTCTTTGTTATATACACATTGTGGGGTTAAGGAAATTGGAAGGAAATGTTTGTGTAGTGGCAGGAAATGTTGAAGTACCATACAGATGCCTGTGTAATTTTCTGCAGATTTGACAACTTGTTTCTGCAGAACACACTTAAATTTAGACATATATACAGTGATTTACGTTTATGCAAAAAATCCCAACTCAAATTATTTGTAATCATGAAATTCCACACACTGGGAGAAATTGTGATAAGACACAGCAGAAAAACTGCTTGAATTTCTGAAGTAAGGGGCCTGTTACAAGACTAACAAAATTGTTGTCATTAACATACATAATACAGCACTTGGCATTTTAGATGTGCAACAGAAAAATGCACAGTTAAATAGATTATTCAGGATGACTTTTCCAGAAGAGTCACTGCTATTCCCCTCTAGGACATTCCTTAGTAAACATTAATTGACATTTTAGGTAAACCATGAGAGATGAATAAATGAAGTCTTTAATAAACAATGATTTACAGTGTTGCAATTACTATTGAGGTAGTTTTCTGATAATGTAAATTAACTTGATTCATTGAAATCCAGACTGTTTTCTTAGGGATGACTGGCAAAAAGAATTGACTGCAGGTTTTATACAAAATATGAAACTTAACCTCCAAGTTTGTCCTTCTCTGAAGTCTGTTTCATATTGACAGAAGATGCAGCATTTCAGCTGGTTGTTTGTAATGGGCTGTAAGGGCATCTTAAACCAGAACATGAAAAATGTATTCAGCAATTTATCTTTAAAGTTAAAAGGGAGGAAATAGAATAGCACTGTGGCACTGGAAGTGTAATACACATTAATCGAAAGCATTTTTAAAACTTGCTCTTAATGGTGAACAAGAGTTTTACTTTGTCATTCAGAAGTGGTCGTTAGGCGGATGGTACAGAGGCTCTTGGTGTAAAACTGGCAAAAAGATATATTTCCTTTTATGATTGAAATATTTGTGTTAAATCTCTAATGCCTATAAACCTAAAATAAAATATAGTTTGATTAGAAAATGCAGAAAGGTTTAATAACCTGAAATAATTTTTCCCAGCTAAACTATAGTGCTGACTAACATGGTGGACTGTGCAGAAAGGATTTTTTTAGCCATGTTTAACTACTTTTTTTCACTAAGATGCTTGGAAACTGCCTCTTTTTTCCAGCAAGTTCCAGAAGGAACTAAGTAAAATAAAAACAGTGTAAGCACATTCCTTAAAAACAAGAAACTGGAGTGTCAGTACCTTTTTTTCCCCAGAAGGAATGTTATTGTAGTAACACATTCCATAGAAAGTTTGATGCATTTTAATGAGTAAGGTATTTATCCTCCTTTTATTGTGGCACAGATCCTTTTCCATACTGTTCACTTTATGAACTTCTGGCATCCATCTGTCACGGTTCCAGTTCATAGTTGTTGTCAGATTGTTTGGACAAACTGCCGGAGGTTTTCCAAGTTAATGACATTTATCACTGGTTCTCCTGGGAAACAAACGCTTGTTGACCATGACTCTTCTGACATTACAAAGGCAATTATTTTCAGTGATATGGTAGCTCTTGTGATAAGACCTCTTAGCATCACAGGGCTACTGTTGTATCTTTCCACTACTCCTGTTGAAAATAATTGAAAGAAAAGTTTGAAAGGGGATGAATGGCTCTCTCAGAAAGGAAATCACATAGAGGATTAATGTTCTGGTTCTGACATGCAGAATTATAGATAAGCACTTTAGACTGGTTTTCCTTTAATTAGGAACAATATTCTAGTGGGGAAAACAAGCAGGGAAGTAGCAATGGTGGCACAAATGGTTGTGTCAAAAGTGTACAAAATCATTAGAATTCAGAAATCACTCTCTTGGGCAGATAGCTGACCTGAAGCTCATGAGCCATTGTATAAGGGAGAAAAATTATAAGCTATTCTTCACTTTTGTTGACTGGAATTAATGAACTCTGTTCAGCAGATTTGTAATAAGACTCAGTCATTTGGCTCATAGAGAAGTGGCAGACATAGCGTTATCACATTTTTTTTTTTTTTTTCCCCCTAATTTGTCAGAAATAATCTAGATTTTACCTGACAACTAATTTAAACCTAATGGTTAAAATGCTTGTTAAAATTTCCCATATGTAAGGGAAGGATAAGAAATTAAAAAGTTTCAAGAAGGGGAAAGTCCTTCCTTTTTATCTTTAAACCTTCCTTTGATTACTGTCTGCTCTGTTTCCAGTCTCACTTGTGATGTTAAGTTCAAGCAGTCTTCTGACTGTCCCTTCTAAAGCTATAAGCCACATTTTCATCCCTCCTATGACATCTTCCCCATAATTCTGCTTTTCCGTACCTCTGAGGTTTAAAACCAGACATAAGGGAGAAAAAGGACCAGAAGAAAATTGACCTAGTGCAAAGGATACAAATTTCTAGCCTGAGCAACATCTTGTAGAATATCTTGCCTCAGCAAGTCAACCAGTAAAGCCCAGTTATCTAAGTCTAATACTGTCTCCTGAATCACCTCAAGCCAGGTGACTGCACTGGCCCAGGAGTAGGTAGTCCAGTCCTTTGCTGGTTGTTTCAATCAGTAGAAATTAGAGCTTCACAGAAATTAGGGAGTGTATCTTATGCTCACTGCTGAAACAGTCCATATCTGCTTCTGCACTGGGAATTTTCCATCACACCCTCTCTGTTCTGATACATTTTATCTACCTGAATGACCTGACTATGTGGTCTTTATACAGCAGCGTATTTTCTAAACAAAGCTGGACACATGAAAATGTATTGCTCCTCTGGGTTTCGGGGAGTTGAGAATATCTGCACATCGGCCATATTATGTTGCTAGTTACAAAGATGTAGAACAAGAGAAGGTCCCAGTAGCTAATGGCATGGTCCCAAGGTTTATCAGTATGAAAGAGATGTTAATTTAGTGGCATTTAAAGAGGAGCAATGTTTTTCTCCCTCTCAGAGCAGCTGCTTCACCTCCTTTGCTCTTTTAAACTTGATTATATACAAAACATAAAAGATTAACAACTAAGCTAAGTGATGTATTTTCTAGGGTTGTCATACCTTGTTACTTGATAATCATCAAAATCCAGATTCACTGAGGGAAAGATTTATTTTGGCTACTCTAGGAGGATGTCGGTGACAGATTTCTACTTTGTCAAACCATAGTTATTTCTGTGAAGGTTTCAACATGCCAATAATTTGTATTCTCCTTTTTTAAAGGAGTGTTTCTGTCCCCATTACACTGATTCTCTAAGTACATGTTGTTATCTAAACACTGCCAGCTTGAGAGGTATTCAATCTCTGTTTATGTCAGTGGGTAGACCAAGACAAAAACATGCAAAATCAGCAACTTATCTGGGTATCCTGTTCAAATACTATATGAAACAAAAGAGGGGAAAAAATCAACTAAAGACCTCCATCTGTGCCTTGTGTAATCAAGCTAGCAAGTGATATCCCTTTTTTTTTAACCTTTTACATGGATTGGAAAAAACCACATTGTTTTGTAAACCAGACCGTAGTATAGATGGAATTGTGTGCCATTTAAAGTATAAAGGTGTTTAACTTCCTACCATGTTTTCCCCTGCAATAGAAGTCTTAATGATTTTGGACATTTGCATTTGCAAAAAGCTGGAGCAGTAGTACTCTGGGTATGGTTAGTGAATTTCTGTCAGTTGGTGCCTACAATTTGCAAAGCATATTCTGAACTCTGTGGATAAAAGAAAACACAATTACCCTAAAGCTGAAATTTGTTAAAATGCACTAGAAAATTCCATCAGAATTCAACATGTTCTTTGCAGACTGAACTGTGAAAAGTCAAAAAGTAAATCCTTTACCTGATTTGAAAGAAGTGCAAATATTACCTACTTCTTTTTTTTTAGTTTTACTGTAACATTAAAATTACTGTTCTTTAACGGATGAGAATCTCGTATTGATTGAAGTTCTAGTAACTTGTTCCTGTCAGTAATTTGAATGTCTGTAGAGTGCTTAATATTCTTGCTTTTCAAATATTTAATATTTTTTTTCCTACTGAATAGTTTGAGAATTACACAGAAGCTGTATTTTTTTAACAATCAAAATTTCACATCATAGGACACTGATTTTAAAGTTCCTGGAAAAATAATGACTTTAGTAAATAGTCTTTCTCATTTACTGTCTCTGAAGTGTCACATGTACCAGTTTAGTGGTGACTAAAAATCCTCAGCAGAGGTGTTATTTTACTAATTGCTATAAACTGACAGGCATTCTCAGGCCCTGTGGTTTCTGCTCTTTCCCCCTTGCCTCATAGTTTCATGTAAAGGCTGAGAATGTATAGATATGTAAGTTTTTCACACATTCAGAAAGATTTAGGACATACTGATTACATGACATAAAAATGTTTTGCTTTTTCTTGTGGGTCCTTGCTCTCCAGAGCAAATGGTACATTGCCAATACCAGAATCACCAGAAAAGAACGTGGAAGAATTCTCACGGTGTTAAGAGGCTGTTTCAAAACTGGAAAGAACAAGCAGACTATAAACATCCAAATGAATACCTAGATGAATAATTCATTTAAGGAATCCTAAGCAGTTGGTTTTTTACTATTCTCTCTGAAAAGAATCACTGCTTTAGGGACTGTGGAGTATTTTTTAAGGTCACAAAGTATTTTCTTATCCATAGATCATATCAAGTATAGGAAAGGGGACATTCAAGATATTATGAGGACTATAAAATGAAGCAGCTGCATGAAAAGGAAACTAAAGTTTCTAACATTATATAGCCTAAACCAATGTAGCTGGTATTTGAGCTGTAACAAGCCTTTTCAAAGGAAATCCTTACATGCAATCAAATAAAGTTTAAAAAATCTGTTTGATAAATCTAGTAGGCTCTTTCCATCTATCTTCTTCAGTACTTTTTCTTTTCCATCCAAAAGCATCTTCATGTGATCAGGAACTTCAGTCAGCCCTGGAGGAAGCAAAACAGCCCCAGAAAGACAATGTGTTCATTCCAGAGTGCGCTCAGGGTGGCCTCTACAAACCAGTGCAGTGCCATCCTTCCACAGGCTACTGCTGGTGTGTTCTGGTGGATACAGGACGTCCCATCCCCGGTACATCAACAAGGTAAGGGACTACATGTCCAGTGCTCAAAAGCTGTAGGGAGAGCATGCCTTAGTGTCCATGCACTATCATGTAGATTTCTGGTGCTGGTGGAATTACGTTATATAGGTTTTTTCCACTATAAAGTGAAATATTTTGAGAGGCATCAAAATTAAGGCCAGATGGCGGTGAACTCTTTCACTGCAATGTCACAGGTAGTTTGCCACCCTAGTCCTGTTCTTTATTCCTGTTTTGTTCTGAGAATCCAAGGCTTGGAGAGGGTAATGAATAATCCCAGAGGAAATCTCACACTCCGTAGGCGGTATATAAAAGAACCAAGTAAGATGGTCAATGACAGAAGCCGTGTCCAACCTCAGAAATGCTCAGTTATTTTTCCAGCAACCTCCTCAACTATTTCATATGACAGGCTTTGATGGAACAACTCCCCAGGAACCCATAGAGAGGAAATATCATTTTAGTGTGATATTAATAGCAGTTTGGAGTTCAGTCGTGTCAGCTGAGCTGGATACATGGTAAAGTGTTGTGAGCCACACAGGGCAGATGTAGGCAAAGCACATATCAGGTTCCAAAGGATGTAATTTAGGTTGGTTATTGAGGTTTGGCCCTTGTAGGAATGCTATAGAAGCTCATATGGAGCTGGCAGGCAGTATGGGTATCTTGATGCAATCATAACTCTTTTCTAACTTAAGCAAAATAATTTTTTTCCCATTTGCATAAGGTTTGTGAAATAAACACGCATTATAAACAACTTGCTGTAAAATAGTACGTTCTTGCGGCGATTTTTCTCACATATCATTCAAGTGCTGATTTATTGCTAGCTGTTTATACCATAGTCTAGACCATGTCAGTCACAGTACCATCTGAAGTGGACTCGATGATGCTAGTAGTCTTTTCCAGCCTTAAGGATTCTGTGATTTTATGACTTAAAGTTGCTGTTGATCTACTGTTTCTGGCAAGTTGAAGTCCAAAATGGTCAAAACAAAATAGGCTAAAATTGATCCTGAAACTGTAGGATCAGTACACATATTGTGTGACAATATAAACGTTACTTCTAGAGATTCCAGATACTCCCTTTTATGCTCTTTCTCTGTTCTTGACTCCTAGGTTTGTTCACTGTTTCTTCTTTTTAGTGATAATCCTTCTTTGAATTAATAGTTGAAATAATTTTATTTCCTATTCCCTAAGTTGAGTCTAAATCATCTTGTGCTCATCAAGCAATGGTGTTTCTGCTGTGGTTTTGGTTTTGTTGGGTTTTGGTTTTTGATGGGGTCTTTTTTGTTGTTGGTTTTGCATTGATTTGGTTTTTATCCTTGTGGTTTGTGGTGGTTTTTTTTTTTTGGTTTTTTGGTTTTTTTGGTTTTTTTTTTTTGTTTGTTTGTTTGGTTTTTTGGGGTTTTTTAGTTCTTATGGATATAATTTAATTATCAAGTCACAGAATAGCTGAGATTGGCAGGGATCTCTGGAGAATCTTTGGTCCAATCCCTCTACTCAAAGCAAGGTCATCTACAATGGATTGTTTAGGACTATGTCCAGTTCATTCTGAGTATTTCTAAGGATGGAGAGGAGAATCCACAGCCTCTCTAGGCAGCCTGTTTTAGTGTTTTATCACCATCATAGTTAAAAAAAGTTTTTGCTTACATTTGTGTGACATTTTCTGTATTTCATTTTGTGCCCATTGCCTCTTTTCCTGCTACTGGACATCACCAAGAAGTCTGGCTCCCTTTTCATTCTTTTCTTCCCTTTGGATACTTACAGACAACAAGATCCTTCCTGAACCTTCTCTTCTCCAGGGTGAATTGTCAGCACCCTTTCTTTATTATATCAAATACTCCAGTCCCTTAATCATATTCATGGCCCTTTGCTAGACCCACTCCAGTATGTCCATGTCTCTCTTTTTTGGGGAGCTCAGAGCTGGATACAACATTGCAGATATGTCTCATTCTCCCACTGTGAATGAGAGGGGAAGGATCTCCTCCCTTGACCTGATGGCAGTACTTTTTCCAATGTAGCCCTGGAGGCTGTTGGCCTTCTTTGCTGCCTCATACTCAGCATCCATCAGAAATCTCAGGTTCTTGCTTCAAAGTTACTTTCCAGCTGATTGCCCCCATGCTGTACTGGTGCAGGAGATTAATCTTCTCCAGGTGCAGGAATTTTGCATTTGCCTTTTTTTGAACTTCATGAGATTCCTGCCAGCCCATTTCTGCAGCCTGTTGAAGTTCCTCTGATGGCAGTACAACTGTCTTATGTATCAGACACTCCTCCCAGTTTTGTATCATCTGCAGACTTACTGCAGTTGTTCCATATCCCAGTGTCCTGGTAATTAAGGAAGAGGTTAAATAATATTGTCTCCATGAGCTTTGGGACATTCTACTGGTGACTAGCTTCCAGCTAAAATTTTGCTGCTGATCCGAACTATTTGAGATTGGCTGTTCATCTAGTTTTCAACACAGCTCTCTGTTGATTTATCTCATACTTCATCAGTTTGTCTAAGAGAATGTGATCAGAGACAGTGTCAAAAGCCTAGCTAAAATTAAGATAAATAATATCTGCCTGTGACACCTTATCCACTGATCAAGTTACAGAATCATAGAAAGCTGCAGCATTGGCCAAGTATGATTTCCTCCTCGTAATTCCATGCTGACTACTCTCAATCACCTTCTTCTTCATATGTTTTGAAATAGCTTCTAGGAGGATTTACTTCATCACCTTCTCAGAAATTGAGGTAAGGCAGTCTGGCTTGTTATTTGGCTCTTCCTTGCCCTTCTTGAACACAGAAGTGACATTTGCTTTCTTCCAGTCCCTAGGAACCTTCCCCAGTCAGTATGACCATTCAGATATAACTGAGAGTGGCCCATGAATCAGCCAGTTTCCTCAGCACTTGTGGGTGCATCCCATCAGGTCCCGTGGATTTGTCTATGTCAAATTTTTTCCAACAATTCCTCACTTGATCCTTCACCACCCAGGATAAATCCTCCTTGCTCTAGATTTTACTGCTGGTCTCAAGGAACTGGGTTTCCTGAAGACTGGTCTTACAAGTAGAGACCAAGGAGGAGGTGCCATTGAGTACTTCTGCCTTCTTTTTCTCATTTGCCACAAGGTCTCTTGTCCCACCCAGGCTCACACTTCCCTTGTCCTCTTTTTGCTGCTGATACACATGTAAGTCCTGTTCGTTGTCTTCATGCTCCTTACCATATTCCTCCAAGGGTATTTAGCTTTCCTAAACCGCTCCCTGCACACTTGAACAGTGTCTGTTTAGTCTTCCTGTATCAGCTGACCCTTTGTATGCTTCCTTTTTAAGTGTGAAATTTTTTAGGTACTCTTTGTTCATCTGTGCAGGCTTCCTGCCACATCCTGTATGCCAGGATGAACCATTTATTAAACTGGAGGTGATGATCCTTAAAAATCAACCAGCTTGCTTTCATGTTCATATGTATAGTGTGCATGCAGTATGTGCCATTTTGACTCCTAATGTCCTACAGACTGGAATTCTAGTTCTTCCCAACTCCTTGATGAATCACCTATGGACCTAGAATCAGTCTCTGTCTTCTTTTTTTCCTGTTTGGTCTGCTGAGCTCTTGTTTTTGGCAACTACACAGTCACTCAGCAGTGGGAGAAGAGGTGGCAGGAAGACCTTTCACTCTGCTGAATGTCTCTAAGGTTGGAAGGCTGGAAAATTGGACTCAATCTTTCCGTGCTTATGGTTTAGACACAAAAGTGCTCTGTCTGATGACTGATACTAAAAGGATCAGCTGCTGTGTTCTTGACCATTTCTAATTTTTCAGCTTTGTTAGCCTTAAGGTCAGTCCTCAGTGAAGCTCTGCGGAAGTAAAATTTAGTAATATCCCCAAAGAGAACATTTCTGAGCACAGATGGGTAAGGAGAGAACTCAGTTTTAGGAATTTCATACTAAATAAAGAATGACCGGTGTCTTTAGGAATCTACAGTCTTGGTAAACAAGCAGGTGGGATTACTGCCCGGAGTTTTAGAGGAATGTCTAGACCTCATTTCTGAGAAAGATTTAGGTGGGCTGGAATTCTATTAATTATTTCTTTATTTTTTTTTTTCTGTATTGATAAAATAAGATTTTTTTTTTCCTCAAGCAGAGGGACCTAAAAGGGGATCAGAATATTATGAGGAATATACAGTTATATTTTTGTAATTCTTATAGAATAGAAAGAATGAACATGTGAGTCTTTCCTAGTTTGAACAACCAGGGGCTTGTGCAAAATTAAGTGTACCATCTTTCAGTTTTCCACTGTGAAATACATATTACAAGATCTTAAAACTCTGTTGCAGGAACTGACAACATTAGTACTCCTGGTAGTAAGATGGATGCCTAGCCTACTGGAATCTCTTTTCTGCAAATAAGGATCGAATCACCACGGGACAACACCGAAAGGGTAGACAGATCTAGGAAGCTATTGCCAGAACAGCTCAACATTTTGCATGTTGTTTGTTTCGAAAGTATTCATGAGGGTTGTATTTGTCGTCTTATAAGGTTCTGAATACCTCAATAAATGGCAGTCACATTAAATAAGGCCTTAAGAAAAAAAATAAGACCCCTTCAAAATGAAGGAAAGTTACTAATACTCATTTACTTTCTAAAACACTGTCATCTGAAAAAAAGACAAATCATTTGTCAGTGAATGTATTTCGCAAAAAATAATCTCTTTCTGGAGTTAAAATAAAGACATATCAATGAAGAACCATACTAAAACATTTTAAAAAGTAAAACTTACAAGAAATAGGTGAAGTTATAGAATAAAGCTGGATTAAAAAGAGTAAAAACAACCATTCCCACAAAAGCCTAACAGTGTGGTCTTCACCAGCTGGCTCCCAATGCCCCTTGGAAATCACAGTATGAACCTCAGCCTTTTTACTCATTGGTAGCCGGGGGATGTGTTCTCACATGTAACTTTTCAGCAACTAGTGTCTTGTGCAGAGTAAAACCCAAACTTGCACAAGATTCTCTAAACTTGAAAAAGAGCATAAATCATCTGTTTCATGAAGCTGCCCATGTTGTAGAATCCCTCTGGAAGGCTCCATCCTCTACTGCTTTGTACACTTCAGTAAATCTCAGTGCTTCCCAGCAGACTGATCAGAGGTATAAAGCAGTGTTCATAAGCCCTTGCCAATTCTAGATATACATTTACTGAAAGGGTTTCTTTCCCCTTTTAAATTCAAAAGAGTAACTTGGGATGTCTTTTAACTACATTATTTTTAACCTAACAGTGCTCCATTCTGACATGCTATCCTGTTCCCACTCTTTCTCCATGAAAACTGAGGCAAGTCTGCTGTTATTATCAGTTTTAAGCATGGCCATTCCTGTATGGCAAATTTTAAATTACTCGTTTTCTTTCTTCAGTTGCTTTAAGGAGTTGAATGTAGACTTTTCACATTGCAGCATTTCAACACCTATTGGGCTTCAATAGATTTAGTTTGTATATGATGAACTACGTGTGTATTTAGCAAAATATCAGCCAAAAGGGTAGAAGAGTAGAGGCCAAGTAAAATGTAGGCACAGAGCAGCCACAGTAATAGGAAGAGAAGGAGGGAATGCAGAGTCAGGTATCAGATTAATCAGGGACCAGGCTGTTTGCCAGATACTGCATTAGTGAGTATTGCTCAGAGACTTCCCTTTCACTGTTTTCTTGGCTGATTGAAGTGGTCATCCATCAGGTATCTGAATCCAGCCCATGTTATCAAAGCACCTTCTATTCCTGCCATTATTTAAAGTTAAAAAGAGTCTCTAGCTCTCCCATGTCCATGAAAACAACACTGTATCTTCTTGTAGCAGCCAAAATGTGATGGGCCAGTGGTCAGTTTCATCAGATGATATTGAAATAAATTAAGCCCTCAAAGGAAAAATAATATTGTGGTTTTCTATGCTGCCTGATAATTAACATCAAAATATTTAGGCATTGTTTTTAGAAGCAGTCTGGCCTGAGTCCAGGATATTGCCACCATTCAATGTCTTTAGAAATATTTTGTTCCAAAAAATGTGGATTAATATATTTTAATAAGACATTTTAGTATGCCGCTCAGTAAATGTCATTTTGGTGAACTTAGAGTAGGAGAATTTCAGTTATATAAACTATGGAAGAACCTAGATTCAGTGAACAAATATGTGCACACACGTGTATATAGACACAATTCATGTTAGTTTAACTGAGAATTGAAGCTTTCTCTGAAATGCTGCCTGCTAAATTCTGCAACTTCAACCCTACTTTAGGATAATAAAGTAAAAATTTCTAAGAAAGAGATTCTGTCGAGATGAGTGAAAAACCACCATGCATCAATAGTGGGACATGGAAAAAGAGGTGAGATTCAGCAGCAGATGCTCCCATGTCCCCTGGTCTTGCATAAAATATACTGCTCGTGGTGTTGTGTAAGTCAATGTTTGTTGGAAGTACAAATAGCACAGTTTCTTGTTACCAGTTAAACTAACAAAGTAGCTTTAAGTAAATTCAGTAAGCGTAGAAGAGACAGAATATTCCAGTAGCAGGTGGAGATTCAGTCTTTTTCACAATGCACTTCAACAGCTCCAGCCCAATTCCCTTCCTTCTGGAAATCCTATCAGTTCCCCATTCTTGTTCAAAACATTCATGGTTAACCCTTTTTGCTTAAACTAACTTTTTTTTCTTCTGGAGAGGATACAGTGCACATGAATATAGAGCTGCAGTAGTACCTAACTGCAGTACCTGCCTTGCTGTGATTTTGAAATTGCTTCTCTGGTGTTTCTCAACATGAATACTCTTTGCCATATTGTTTATGACTTTTTGGTTGTAGGTGGGGGACAGCCTTTTTTATTTTTTTTTTTTTTTTTATTATTTTTTTTTGGTATATTTTTCAAAATTATTTTTATTTTATATTAATTTATATCAATTCTTTAGTTTTCCTCCCAGCAGAACGAGCTTTAGAGGAGAGAATATTTTTGTAGTTTGGTATCAACTCCAGGAGACTAAAGATAGGGTGTTTTTTTAGGGTAAGTGAAAAATAGGCAGATGAGTTTGTATTGCCTTTTGAATGAAAACATGGGCTTGTTCCTGGAATACAAGAAAGTATGAGTTTTATTTGGACTACAAAATTTAAAGTAAATTAATTCTTAATCAAATTAACCTTAGCTGGTTTTATTCTCTCCCTGTTTGTTCTTTAGGTATGAACAACCTAAATGTGATAATAGTGCCAGAGCTCACCCAACAAAAACAAAGGATTTGTACAAAGGACGCCAGCTTCAAGGTCAGTGAAATTGATAAATTTAAGTTTATGGATTCCAATGCTTTTTTTATTCACTGCAGTAAATTAGAAGGCAATTCCTTACACTATATCAAAACAGAGTATCTTTTAGATATCTCTATATTGATTTGCCACTGACTGAAGTCTTTGACTTTGGAACAGTGTATGTCAATATGGGTCTTGGGATCTTGTCAGAGAAAGTAAAGCTCATTTTAATCAGTAGTTTAATGGCAGTCACATTGACCTACTGAAATTATTCCTTGCTGCTCTCATATCGGGAATCAGCAACTATATCCTGAATAACGTAACCTATACTTCATAATCCTTGTTCTAGCAAAATCCATGGGAAAATGGCCTTCAATTTCAAATCAGTTTAAAGCATGTATCACTCTTACTTTTCTCCAAGAGTATCTTTGTCAGTTTATCTCAGAATAATACTTTTTTTCAATAATCTCTCTTGCAGGAAAAACGTTGGGGTTTATTAGAGTTTTCATTTTTTTCACGCTTTTTATAATCATGGGATAAATCTTATCTATGGGTAGTTGAGCTACACAGAAGTCAGTAGACTTGCTTAATTTTTGGAATGGCCTTTTAGTATGCTTCAATAACTTGAGGTCTGGCAGGTTTAGTGATATTGCATGTATGAGAAAATTATGAGTCACTGTCAGCCATTGTAAAGAACCAGAAACAAGTAAATAATTTGTGCAGATCTTTCATATCACGAAAAATATTCTAGTTTAGCCACCCATAGAAACATTATGATATTTTGCATTATGTGCACTTTAGTCTAAAAAATCACTACAGCACTGAAAGCTCATAATTATCATAATTGATATGTATGACATGGACTTGCTCTCTCTCAGGTTGCTTAATCTTTGACTTCCAAATACCTTGTGTTATTTTAAAATAAGGCAAATACCAACATTTCTTAAATATTTATAGGTTAGCTAGAAGAATCTCCTTCTATTCTGCCACAGCATGGAGTAAGTACATGACTATAGAAATAACTGAGGGAAGAGGCCACTTCCCATTTGCAGTTAAGATGTTTATTTTTCTTCTTTCTCTCTCTGTAAGGCTAAATGTACAGGTCTTCAAGTGGCAAATTTCTCTCTTATCATGCAATCGCTACATCAAGTAAAATGAATTGAATTTAGGCAGTTTTTTGGAAAAAAGGAGGTTGAAAGATGATCTTGTAAAGGTGTTTCTAGTTGTTAACAAGTAACACAAAGTTGTGCAAATAGCTAAAATGAATCAACATTTTAATAACAATGAATCACTAACACTCAAAATTTCTCTACTGTAAGCAGTCTTGCACAGGCACGTTTGCATCTGTGTTAACTAAATTTAAATATAGCATATAATTGCTGAGTGGTGCCAGGACTGAATAAAGAAAAAAGTAGGTTAATTGGATACTTATTTTTAAGTAATAATATATTTTTGAAAGGATGGGTTTGCTTGATTTGCTGATTATAGCCACAAAAATGCAGTAGCCCTGGGTGAAACCGCTGTGACTGCCTGCCATGTAAAACCAGGAAGATCTTAAAATTAATTACTTTACTGCTATGAATGATCTTAAAAGGGGATAAACCCCATTGGTAGATCCTCAAGTGGATTAAATTGGCGTAGTTCTGCAGCTGCACTGATTTATACCACCTGCAAATTTGAACCCATTGTATGTTAAGCCAAATATTTTTAGCAATAATTTGCAGATAAATCAAGATGCAATTTTTGGCAAGAACTGATACCTTGTTAAGGCAAAATTAGGAAGGTAAGGATCCCTTGGAGTCTACAGCAAAATTCCCACTGATTTAAACCTAGCTAAGAATATGTCTTCACATCCTAAGGTAACCTAATATAAAGCATCTGAAACTGATGGCTAGTCTAATGCTTGTAAGGACGATCCAAGCCACCTGTATCTGTTAGTTTGGGCTGGAAGTTCTATAATAATAATAATTCTTCCCATTAGATTTCTGGTCCTTTTTTTAAAGCCAAAGCATTCTTCTGAGGTTACTTGCGGTTATGATCCTTCTCAGAAACTGGTTATTCTGAGATAATGAAAATGAACTCAAAAAGGAGTCTAGAGAATGTCACATACTAGGGAAACAAAAGGGTTTTTTACTTTTCTCAGAGTCAGAGTTTTCAAACATTTGTATTTTGACCTTTTGTTCTCCTCTGTGTTATACAGTAAAATGGAAGCTCTGTGATGAACTGATATATTCTGTAAAGTCTTGAATACTTCTTTCCATACTTTGGATTACTGATGTGTTAAAGAGAAATTCAGTTTTCTACAAAAGCTGATCAACAGCATTTAAAGGGGTATATCTTGAAAGCTAGTTAACCTAAAATATAGCATGCTGAAATGAGGTGTAGGTGCCCCTGTATTTTCCTAAAATCATGAATCAAATTCAGCCAAGCTTAAAAATTATCAGTTCCTGAAACTGATTTTTCAGGCTGAGTCTATGGGTGAAGGTATTTTCAAGCATTATATGTATTCTCTACTTTTTATTAATCAGTAAAACACTTTTAAGCACATATCTTCAATAAGTGTATATTTATTTATAAACTGTGTAGATGTAGTAACATAATGATAAATTAAGTACATTGTAAAATGTGTAAATATAGACATTTTAAAAAGATTAAATAAAACCTAAATATCCACAATTTAATTTTTAAAATAAAGCTGAAATAGCCACAATTTAATTTTTTAAATTTCATCTATTAATAGCACAAAAAGTATTTTCTTCCTGCTCTTCAGTTGATTGTCATGTCCCTCCCCTGGGATACATGCACCCCAGCTTGGATACAATGGATGAACTTCCTGTTCATAAAGCTAGTCTTGCCTCTGCTCTAAGCAACCTGGAAGAAAGGGACTTTGGTATGTAGGAGAGCAAGACATGATAGCATACTGAGACAGTGCCAGACTACTCAGATAATTTGCCTTCTGAGCAAATCTTTTTCTTATTTAAAAAGTATGCATTGAAAGCAAAAAGTCTCTGTTTTAGGCTCTGCTGTGCGTGAGGGCTGGATAAACTTTGGATAGTCCTTTACATGGTTTAAGATTTTTGTATTCTTACCTAACCTGGGAATATATCTGTTTTTCCTATAATACGATTTTCATTCCCAGACCTGAAATTTGAAAAGTAAGTGGAAGAATTTTTAAAGTATTCTGGGAAATGTCATTTTGCTCACAAAATAATTTTAAATTAAAAGTACCCTTATCTTTTGTGCAGAAAAAGCTCAACAAAACCAAACAAATGAGTAAACGGCACACAAGTTTCAGCGAGGGACACAATGTCAAGCAAGATTTTCAGACGTTACTGGGTTGCTGTGGTTTTGAGGATTTAAGTCAGACCACTAATTTTGTTTACATTTTATTTTGGTTTAAGTTTCTTCTTTTCTTTAATACAATATGAGTGGGGTTTTTTTGAAGTTCCTACAGTTGTGATACTGCCTTTCATACAAAAAGATAATTTGAGAGGGGAACGTATAGTTTGGAAATGACAGTGCCTCATAAACTGTAACAGTAATACAATCTACTGACTTGGGTCAATGTGCAGATGTAGTTAAGTCAATCTACTAAAAGTCTGGAAACTCGTCCTTTTCTGTTTTCTCTAAACAGCATAGCTCTTCACTGTTGAATATTTTGTTTTTCTGCTCTGATGCTGATCTCAGTCGATCTAGCTGGAATCCAGTAGGATGTATCCATAGCATGAAGTTACTGTAGGTTTCTACTGGTAAAGTAAGATCAACATTTCACTCCTATTTTTGTCCTTCCTGGCAATTCCTCACTTTAGATGCTTATCATTACAATTTTTCATTCCAGACCATTTCTCATAAAGAAGATTAGCATTTTTGAGTTTTGATAGCACTGAGTTAAGAAGCATCTGAAAGGTTTCGATTTTTATTGTCTAGGGTTTATTCAGTGGCACAAGAAAGATCCAAATCAGTGTTGTACAGCCTCTGTGAGACAGATTTTGAATTCTCTTTTTGGACAAGAGTATAGACTATGTGCCCTCCTCCCCACAACCCAAATCTGAAACCCAGTACTTTCCATCCAGGGCCTAAGCTCTGCTAATCACTATGCTGGTACTCTGATGGTCTACAGTTTAAGTCAAGCTTAGAACTTTAAAACTGTTACTCAATTGAAATGTCTTGGTGCAGGCTCCTTGTATAGTCAATCAACTTAATTAAAAACAAACCAAAAAAATCTCTTAAAACTCTTCCTTGAATATGAGCTACAGGTTGTTTTCTAATTGCATAGCCTACTATTGACTCAGGTCTTGTTTTGACCTATGGGTGTTCTTAAGCTTAGTTTAACCTTGGCATTCAAGCAGTTAATATATTCTCCTGCAAATCATGGATGAGAGATGTTTAACTTATTTGTTTATTTCATTTTTGTGTTACTTAAGAGAAACAAAAATATTCTAACTGCCCAATTTTCTCCATATTGTGATGGCTTTATTTACTGTGTTTCTGATGGGATAATCCTGCACTGACCCTGAACAGTTTATGTTTTGTGGAGCAAAACTCATGATTTAAGGTATGGGTGAATTATGTGTGGATAAGTACAGTTTATTTTGGTTGTTGGCAGTGTATCTTTTTTCCAACGTTAAAGGGAAATAGTCGGAAGCACTCAAACCACGATGATGCAACACTCACAGCCAAACAGCCATCATATGAAATGTCTCACTTCAAAGGCATCTTAAAAAGAAAGGAACATGATAGAGACTTAACTGCTTTTCCTTTTGAGGTTCATTCCATTATGCAGTGGTTCCACTTTCCACCATGACTGCATCATGTTTCATAAGGTACCAGAGTAATTCTCAACTAAAATACTGAGGTACTGCCTCTGCCTTACCTCATCTAGCTTACTCTAGTTTCACAAAGACCTTTGTTTCCTCAGGGTAAGCTGGTACTAACACCAAGCAGAAACTAATCTTACCTTGCTTCACATTCTTAAACATTTGAGTGACTAAAACTTTCTTGTTTTTAACAGTATCAGATAAGGCATAATGCAAATTATATATATACGCCTGCCTTCCCATGAGCTTCAAATTGTTAGGTCAATTGGCATGTAACAGTCTCCACTGAGCTGTGATTTAAAAGGATTATATTTCTATGATGTATCCAGCTTTTTGGCTGCATGAGCTAATACTCAAAACACTCGTTTCTGCTATGGAATCTTAAAGCTCCAAGTTGTCAACCAACCATTTGAAGTTGCCGTCTGTTTTGAATGAGTCAGTAACCATTGCCCTGAGCTCTCTGCAGTTTTATTTACCAAGAGGTATTTGGTGAAAAGGCTTTGTATGGAGCAGAACTACCTAACAAAGTTACTATGACCAGGAAATGTTGGTTCCAGTCTGGTGTGAACCTTCATGACAATGATGGCAGAACTGAACAGCTGCATGGTGAGTTGATGGAGGGGACCTGACTGGAGCATGGTGGGGTGAGCACAGAGGATGTGAGGCTCAGAAGTGAGGTACAACTCCCAGAGCTAGAAGTTAATGATGGAAGTGAAGCCCCCATAATCCAAAAGGAAATGGTTAGTGACTTTGTACACCAACTACACACCCACAAATCTGTGGCCCCAGACAGGCTGCACCCAAAAGTAACGAGAGCTGGCAAAAGAGCTTCCCAAGTTACTTTCAGTCCTTTACCAGCAGTCCTGGTTAACTGGAGAAGTCCCAGAATTACCAGAAGGTAATTAGCAAATGTAACACCCATCCACATGAAGGGTTGGATGGATGATCTGGGAAACTAAAGGCCTGTTAGCCTGACCTTGGTACCAGGGAAAGTCATGGAGCAGATCATCATGAGTGCCATCAGGCAGCACGTGCAGGACAGCCAGGGGATCAGGCCCAGCCAGTGGAGGTTTATGAAAGGCAGGTCCTGCATGAGAAACCTGATCTCCTTCTATGGCAAGATGACTTGCTTAGCAGATGAGGGAAGTGCTGTGATTGTTGAATATCTAGACTTCAGTAAAGGTTTTTACACCACCTTCCACAGCAGTCTCCTGGAGAAACTGAGGCTTTTCTTGGCCTGAACAGGTGTACTTTTTGCTGGTTTAAACACTGGCTGGATGGCTGGGCCCAGAGAGTGGTAGAGGATGAAACTAAATCCAGTTGACAGCCAGTCACTAGTGGTGATCCCCAGCACTCAGTGTTGGGGTTGGTCCTGTTTAGTAACTTTGTCAATGTTTTGGATGAGAGGATTTAGTGTATCCTTAGTAAGTTCACAGGCGACGCCAAATTAGATTCGAGTGTTGTTCTGCTGGAGGATAGGGAGGCTCAGCAGAGATCTTGACAGGCTGGATCAGTGGGCTGAGGACAACTGCATGAAGTTCAATAAAGCAAAGTGCTGGGTCCTGCACTTGTGTTTTAACAACCCCATGCATCAGTATAGGCTTGGGGAAAATTGGCTTGAGAGCTGCTTAGCAGAAAGAGATTCAGGGGTGCTGGCTTACAGATGGCTGTATGTGAGCCAGCCGTGCGCCCAGCTGGCCAAGAAAGCCAATGATATAGGCCATCCTGGCCTGTGTCAAGAATAACGTGTCCAGCAGGACTGGAGAAGTGATTTTCCCCCTGCCCTTGGCACTGGTGACAGCACACCTCGAGTGCTGTGTTCAGCTGTGGGCCCCTTACAAGAAGAAAGACATTGAGGTTCTGGAGGGTATTCAGAGAAGAGTAATAAAGTCGATAAAGGGTCTGGAGCACAAGTCTTATGAGAAGTAGCTGAGGGAGCTGTAGTGAGTAGCCTGAAGAAAAGGAAGCTCAGGATGGAGTTTATTTTAAGGGGCTGTATTAGGATTAATAAACACTGACTTCATTTGCTTCTCAGCATTGGGCTATGCCAAAGAATATAAATTCTGTTTCTCACCTCACTTGCTGCTGTCCTCCTTTTCCAAACAGACCCATGTTTAAGGACAGAAGTCTTGCCTGCTGTGCTGTTCTGTGCCATTGGGTCCTGCTGTCAGTGTGAGCTGTGGAACACCTCCAGGAGAACATGCCTAGAAGGGAAACTGTTCTCCTGTATCTGGCTGGTTTCCCAGGAGGTTGTCTCACACCAGCTGTACAGTTACATTTAATCCATAATATTATATTTACTCTCCTTCTTTTGTTTTTTTTTTTTCTAATAGCAAAAGATAAAGAAGGAATTGAATCTATGTGAAATGTTTCAATGCAGAGATTAGCCTAATCAAGAAATCTAAAAGAAAGTGCAAAACAGTTCATTTTAAATAGCTTTGTTTCTTTTAACAAGGGCTCTGCAGAAAATACATGTGAGTATTAAGAAAGTCAGGATACTTACTGTCTTTTAAAAAACGTCAAAAGTTTACAGTGAAAATACCACAGACCCTTTTAAAACAGCTCCAGGTATGTGACTGTAGATACTGAGGTATTGTCTGTGTCCAGTATAAAATCCTACAATAAGCAGAGTGAAACTTTTATCACACTGGAACCTAAAAGGGATTAAAGAATTTGCCTCATTGAACAAACTTTGATGCTGTATTGTTAAAACTACAAGCTTCAAGAAATGCTTTTAAAAAATCTTGACACAATCTCTGGTATTGTGAAGACATAGAGGTACCTCATAATAACATGGGGCAACTGGATTGTAGCTCTTGGGTAAGCAGCAGAAAAAAAACAACACAAGAGGGGAAGATTGATATAGAATAACCTCAGTGTTTTCTGCCAGAATGCCTGCAATCATTATCATCTTGCAATCTGAAAGCTGTCAGGAAAAACTCATATTAACAGAACGGAAAAGGCGAAAACTTTTTAGTGTGCCAGGGCTGTAATCATAATGAAAAATGACACCTGAACCTTATCATGACAGTGAGTGGGAGTCACATAATAGGACACTATTTCCTCAAAGGCATGTGGTATGGTGCTTCTCCTGTATAATCTGATAGAGTAAATTGAATAAAAACATGCCATGGATTTGTATGTTCCCTTCAAACTGGATATCTTGTTTTGTTGTGTTTTCATACTTGGATACAAGTTCGCCTTGATTATGTGGCAGAAACAGCTGTCATGTTCAATCTCTGGATAGGGAAAAATAAATATTTTAATTTCAGATTGAATGTATATCTGCAGCTATATTTTCTAGAGGGAATAGCATTTATTCCTTGAGTTTAGTCACTCGGAGAAGCATTCCAGTTTTCAAATGAAATGAGCACTTCATTAACAGCGAGTTCTGTGGGATTTCAGTTCCTAGCAATTTTGAAAATATCCAGTACTTACAATAAACCACCCTAGGAATTTTGTATTTTTCATCTAACAGTGACTTTTTGAAATGCAGACTTATGAGACTAGGGCTTGTGAAAAGTTAAGCCAGTGCAGAACTTCCCACTTCCTAACATTTTGAATAACTTAATGTGTAATACAGTAATAACATCAGTCATCGCTCAGCTGTGTAATGACTGAAAGTGTCAAGCAGTAAGTCTAGTTTACTTATTAAGGAAAATGAACAAGATGTAGTCAAAACTGTTGATGCTGATCTCACATCACTAAGTATATTTGTCTGAGGAAAATATTTTTATCTGGCCTGCTGCAAAAGAGTAAAAAATGTCCTCCTCAAAGGCTGTCAGTTGTGGAGGCCTAGAGGTTGTATTCAAACAAGGAATAACATCATGTATTTAAAACCACCGAGATAGTCTCGTATGCACTGCCATTCAATATATTTAGCCCGCTGCAAAAAAAGAGATTGCTTTGTTCACTTCTTTTGAGAAAAAGGCTGTCTCTGACAATCAGAGAGTCCATTCAATGCTCATGTTTTCTAAACACCAGCATAGCTTATCTGAGAGCAGTGGAATTGATCACTGGTACAAGAGGCAAAGTCAGTGTTGCACATCTCACTGAGGCTGACTTTTATTTTACAAAGTAAAATATCATTATTGAACATAATTTCTGAGGCTCAAAGGTAATGCCAAGTTTTGTCCTCCTAATCATATGGGATCAAAGACATGATTAACTTTATGTGCTATGTCTTGGTAAGGAAGTACTGCAACCTCGGAGCAGCCACAGATAGAGGATGTCATACCTGCTGCTGTTAATATGGAGAACCTGCAACCAGAGATGAGTTTGGGAAGACTCTATGCTTAATATTGTTAATTGTTTGCATCACAGTAGTTTATAGTTGTGCAGTCTGGGATCCCAGTGTTCTGGGCACTGTGCAAACCCAGAATAACAAGATGATGCCTGGAAAATTTGCAGTCCAGCTGATTGCAAAGCCACTCGGACAATGGGTGGACAGATGCCATCAGCTGGAGAGGCAGTGAAAGTTCCTGCCAATCCCTCAAAGCGTTTCGGTCTGCCAGCGTGTGTCACCTCCATTTCACACTGGTTGAGCTTAAGCCAGCTGGCTTTCCTCCAGATCCTTCTTCACATCAGGTATTTAGACTGCAGAGAATACTTTTCTCTAGGCTCAGTGAAGTGATGTAGAATAAATGCTCATGTTCACAAGGATGACAGTGTATATGAGACTATCTCAGTGTTTTTCAAATACATGGTGTTATTCTTCGGTTAAGTATAGCTTGTAGGCCTTCACAACTGAGAGCCCTCAAAAAAGAAATGAAATGACCCCATACAAACATCTGGGAATTCTTTCAAAGGATTCAGAATGCTTCACAAGGTTCAGAAATTTGTTTCTCTATAGCTCAGCAGGAATGCTACTGTTCATAGATTCCTGATGCTAGCATATGGCAAAAATCCATGAATAATTTTGGGAAATAAATTAGTCACAAATTTTGCCCTTTACATTTGTGAAGTTCTTGAATTTTTTTACTATCTAGAAATTTTTTCTCTGTAAGTCATCCACAAGCAACTCATTGTAAATATTCCTAAAAAACAATTCATGACCTGCTGAACCCTGATCCTGCAAACACTTACTCACATTCTTCTTGTGATTAGTTCCATTAAAATCAAAGAAACTTTTACATGTGGTTGTAAAGTTAAGCCCAGGCATAAGTGTCTGTACGATGAAGGTTTAGGTTATTCCATAACCCTTGATATTCTATGTGCAATGTAGTCTCTGATTGTTAAATGAGACACAGGCACTCAGAACCAGTGCAAAGTCAGGGTTTTTCAATCCCGGGGTATTGCTCCTGTTCCCTAACTGGAGAGTTATAGAATGTGTCCTTACGAGTCTGAGGTTTGGGTTCTTTGAGTACATAATCCAGATTTGCTGGTAGTGGTTCAACTTGCAATTAGCTTTGGAACACAGTTAAATGCAAAACAAAGGTAATTGAATCCAATTCACTTAAGAAGTAGAGTGACTATTCATCAGCTTTTTTTATGACTTCTTAATCACTATAGACCCTTCCTTCTGTGTTGTGAACTTCATAATGGGGAAGAGTACTGATAAGCAAATTCCTAGGCTTTGTAGCCAGCCACAGTTATAACAGAAAATGTCTACCAGAGCTGAGCAGATTTGTTTGCAGAAAATAAATCTAGAGTTCGAAAAATTTACCTGTCTCACTGAAGAGAAAAGCAGAATCTAGGAATAACTGTTGACTGGCACATTCAACTATGTAGTTAGCTGTATTTTATCTACTGTACATCTGGTGGTGAAAAGAATAGACAGCTATGGATAAATATGGATTTAACAAATAAATTGCATTTGACGTTTGGTTCTACAACCTCACTTTCTGTTATTGCTGTGTCTCTCTCATTTTCAGGAACGCATCATAAAGAACTCCATTAGTTGTGTACCTGTGCGTACATGTGTGCATCTAAATATAATCATCAGTGACTAAAAGGGGTAACTCTATCATGTATGCTGGAAATTTCCATATCATAATTTGAGTTCAGAGAAGTAATATTTAAATGGTCACAAAACAATCTCTGAACCGCTGAAAATAAAAGATTCACGGTTTTCCATTAGGATATTTAGTACATATTTCTACCCTTGGAAATTTTCAGTCTATTTGGTACTTGTCCTTTAGGCTTTCAATGCAGAAAGCTAATTTGGAGTTATTTAGAGAAGGATTTTATTAGTTAGAATTTTTGTCTCCCTCTGCGATCTGTATAGCTGAATTCACGCTATCAAAGAATGAGCTGGAAGGATACAAAATTAGTCCTAACAATGTTCTTAAACGCTAAAATACTTATACAAGAGAGTTTTGGTTTCTTTTTTTCCCAAATAATATCTACTTGTACAGGCTTTAGGAAGGTGCATTGAAGTATAGTTTCTACTGGTGCTTGTTTGGGGTGATGTGTGCCAGTAATTTCATCACACAGGAATAACGTGTTTCTGATTCAGGTACATCAAAAGTGTTTATTTGATAGCTGGCATAACCCTAAATTTAAGTCTGTATTTATGCTAACATTCACATATACACACAGAGATCCTCTTATGCGTCTCAACTCACACTCCTAGGAAAGGATCATAAACAGGTTTTACTTACAGATATATTCCATATATATTCTCAATAATTTTCTCCTATTTTGAAATGAACCGAACCCATTCTGCAAGCCATATCCTATCTCTGCTGTTTGTCATCAATTTCTGTGATGCACCTTAGAGAAAGAAATCAGTTTTACTTGGCCTCACTCAAGTTGACTGTACTATGCAAATATAAGAAAACAGGGATTTTGCTACAAGAAATTTGAAATTCGTTGTGTCACCATATTAAGAATTAAAAAGTAAATACATATTATGTCAATATTTTCAATAGTTGATGTCATCCAGATGATTATATAAGTAACTTCTTGAGAGTAGCTTTGTAATTGTATGCTCAGAAGTTTCTTGCTCTAAAGAAGAGTTTTATTTTATTTAATTGCTAAAACTGTGATTCATACTCTGCTTCAAATTCATTGCTTTGAATTGAAAATAGTCTCACTGTAATGAGTTCTGTTAGGTTTTAAAATAGTACAAAGGAAATCTATAACTAGGACAGGATACCAGTCAATCCCTACACAGATCTCAATAAAGAGAACCCTGATACTAGCATTTTTATTGCTTTTTATTTCACAGAAGGGAAGAAGTAAGTGAGATTCAGTAGCAGGTGTTGCTAGAAGGTTTCAAGCAATGTCAGTATTTCAATCCAGGTATCTCTTGTGAATACTGACATCCTGGGGAGGGCTGCTGGGACCTGGAGTGAAGATGTCACGTCCTGTTCTCTCCAGACGTTTGAGTGGAGATTCATTCTTCTGCCACTGCGCGCCTGCTCTGGAGCAAGACAGCTCAAACCCCAGACTCTGGTGGGGCTGCAGAACAGGAGGTTGGGCTGACACCATCTGTGTGCACCATTGTGCTGAGATGAGCTGAGACTCTCAGCTCCTTGCACACATGGCAGAGGCCAGCTTGCACAAGCATGAGTCTGGGCAGGGGGCGAAATGTGATGAATGAGCTCTTTTTATATTTTCCTGTCAGTGAGACTTAGCAGGGATTTTGAACTGTTCCCCTACCAGCAGTGGGATGAACTGCTCTGAGCTGCCCACTTTTCCTGTAGGCACATGTATGTGCCTGCATTTTTCTGCCTGGAGCTGTTTCTGTGACACATCCCTCCGAGGGAGAAGAGTTACTCTGTGCTGTGTCAGTGAGCTCAACAGCCTCAGGCAATGTTGGGTTCACTGCACATACGGTGTGACTCCTTGAGCATATCCACACTCTCATTTAGCAATGATTTCTATGTGTCTTAAAGCTACTGAGTGGTAGGTTACCATGCATAGCACTAAGAATGGCCATATTTTTCAACTCTTTGTCTGTGCTCTGCACACTTATCTTTCAGATTTTTCATGCAGACCTATTAAAAAAATTGGAATGTACTTAGCAGGAGAGAAAATTTAAGCTTACAGCCCTTAAAACTGTGTCTCAGCATCCTTTGTCTTAGAAAAACAGGAAGCTTTCTTCTGAAAAAATATAATTGATTCATCTTATGCTGTATATATATCAAAGGACTACTTTCTTTGTACAATATGAGGTTTTTTGCAGCTGGCAAACCAGGACACTTAGTTAATTAGGAGATGTTGGTAAATATCTCCCTTCCTCCTTAGTAGTTCAGCTGGATCCAAGTTTTCCTATCGGCTTTGTGCGAAGCATAGTTCAGCATAATTAGGACACCAGCTGGGCTGTAGAGGTTGAGGTCATCTAAACTTCATAAACAGCACCTACAGGGAGTTCATGCTCTAGGTATCATTGACATTACCATATCAATTTGAACCAAAGTAATGGATAAAAATAATTAGTATTAGATATACAATCCTAAGGTCAAATTTTGAAAGGAAATAAGATTCTCTGAGTGAACTTAGTCTGGTTCCTACTGAATCAAAGGAAGCTAGTCTCTTTCATATAAAAATACTTTGTCCTCTGAACTCCTTGAAGTTTTACTAATTTTTCCATGAAATTTAAATGCTTTCACTATCACAAGCTGGGCTAAGTTTATTTTTTTTTGCAAACGCTAACATGCCAATCTGTTATGAGCTGTTGCAAATCATGTTTTCTCTTTCTACTGTCTACTTTCTTCGACACAATGCTGATTTCATCCTTTGTCTGTTGTGTTTCTTCTTCCCTTGTTCCTCCTTCTTGATTAAAAGAATGAAGAAGGCAAATAGAGGCACAACATCTGTGTCTCACATGTTTACAAGTCCATTTCGTTAATTCTATGAGCTGTCCAGGATTAATACATAGCATTTTGTTCACTAGGTGCAGTTGTCAATAGGAGAACTTTAATCCAATAGGGATTACAAAACAAATCACTTACTTGAAGTTCCTATAAAAAACTAATTTCTTAAAACAAGGTACAGAGGTATTAACAAGGTACACAGTTCTCTTGGAGCTAAGCTTGTAGTTCCAGGCGTGTATCACAGTGTTATTTCAAACTTGGCAACTGAATCGAGGAATGAAATTAATGTGCAGTGCAGTGGCTGGACAGCTAAGGTCCAGGAATCGGGCTTTAATTTAGAGTTCCCTCTATGGCTTGGTGAAAAAGAAGGCACACTGCTGTGGTGCTGGCATTTCCGATGGTTAGAAAAACATGCTCTTCATCATGAGTTATTTTTACTTTTGAAGTTCATTAATTTCCCTGACATAGGCAGGTGGCTTGGTTAAACTAGGGTTATTTGGGAAAGCAGGATTCTTCTGGGAGAGTAAAAACTGTAAAGTTTATTCTACAGTGAAACTTTGTTTTGTCAAATTCCTTAGCTGCTTGAGATTTAAGCTTGGAGGCCTGGCTAAGCGTTTGGGTGAATGCTTTGTTGTTGCTCGTTCTCATTCATATCTGACTGTGGGGCATCTTGCAGACAGGCTTCACTTGATAGTCACTTCGTGTGGAAGGCAGCAAGGGAAGGAGGAATGTGAACAGATACAAACTGCTCTGATTCTTTACAATCCACCCAAGGAAAGTTGCCCTGGGAAGCAGGTCAGAAAAGTATGGCTTAATATGAAAGGAGAGGCATGCATTTCTTATCATAAAACTATTACCTGCATGAGTCTATTAAACCTGGACTCCTCATTCAAAATCATACATGGTTGTCTGGAGGGGGGTTGAAAAAAAAGCCAAATAAGACCCACTGGATCTTACTCTAAATATAATGATATAGGTGATATACAAAAGGTGAGCTCATTGTGGAGTACAGTGAATGTCTTGATTCTGAAGTTTTTCCTTTCTTACAGAAAGTTGTTCAACTGTGCAGAAAGAGAAGGGTACCTTATATACCTTTTACCTTAGATAGAACTCATAGGTTGGCCTGTTTTCTGTCCTAACATGAAGGACTGAATAAATTTTTAAAAAGTGTATTTCTTTACAAATGAATTTTATATTAAAGTGAGAATTCATACCATGTGCACAGGCTCAAGTTAAGTTTTCTCTCACAGGTTTGTTTTCTCTCTCAGATGTTTAGCTTCAGCACTTTCCCTTAGTAACACTGGTAATTTGGAGACAGGTAGGAATTAATTGGGTTGATTTTCTTGTAACTAATCCAAAATTTGTACTTCAACAGCGAAAGACTAATTCCCCAAGTCCAAGTTTTCTTCTTAGTGATTTATCTTGGTTTACAGAGAAAGCAGAACACTGAACTACAGGACAGATAAAGTGAGGACATTCTGTGCTCATTGTATTTGCACTAGAGTCAACAGATAAATGCCTGTCTTAAAAGAAGAGCAATTTATTCTTAAAATGTGCTTTGACAGCTAAGCATTTATATTCTTTTTCATTGTGTCCTGGTAACCATTTCCAAACATACCAGCGACAGAAACGGAATCTCTCAAATACTTGAGAGATGAAAAGTGATCCTTTTCATGAAGAAAAAACCAGAAAACAGATTAACTAAAGGTCACTAAAAATGATTGTAAACTTTGAATTTGGTACTCCCAAGCATTCCCCTTGCCTTGATAGATTTTTTAATCTTTAAACATCCATAAAATTCGTAGATCAAATCGATTCTGCTCCATCTGAACTACCTAAGATGCACTTGATATTACAGACAAATCTAGGCGCTTTATGAAGTCGTGTCATAAAGTTTGATGATGTTTCTGAAGGTACTGTGTGAGAACCGCGAGTTCCCTTTCTATTAAAAATTTAGAAAATTGAAAGAAATCTTTCTCATGAAAAAGGGACAAAAATGAAGGTTGGGCTCTGTATTGTGAATGGAAATACATTGTCATATTGAGATACAGCCTCTGAAGTACCCCTTTTTGTTGCCCCTATAAATGATGTTTCCTATTTTTCTTTTTCTGCTCTTTGCCATGACATCTGAATGTTTGATTCCCTCCAGCTGCCCTATTTTTTCCACTGTTCTCTGAATTCTACTTTATCCCACTGGCAGTTGTATTGTCTACCCTTTTTATGTCTCCTAAGAGAACCACTTATATTGAATAATAGAGAAGCTTAAATGTTCAGTTTTAAATCAAATGGATTTAAAGTAAGAAAATATAATCCAACAGACTTAATGAGTTTCTATATCAAACAACAAGCTTCTATTTTGTATTTGCTGAAAAAAAAAAATTAAATACTGGCTTATAGAACAGCAGAATGATAAAAGGCTGCTTAAGCATCCGTTCCCACAAGTCTGTTTGGTGAGGCAAGAGCCTCAAGATCAAAACATGCAAGGCAAAAAACCTTTTTACTGAGAATTCAGCTATTCAGTTTGTAAAGTGCAGTGGCCTTTATCCAACAAAGCACTGAAGCCCATACTTTTCTTTAAGCTCATGTATTCATTTAATCTAGTGAGAGCACTCTGTTGACACTTGCCAGGCTTTTTGGAAGATGCTTGTTGCATTTCTTTATGCCATGCAGGATTAAGCCCTGACTTAAAGAACATGATGTCCAGTTCTGATGCTATTGTTATTCTTCTGAAGAAAATGTTTTAATGCAGCAATAGGAGTGGTTTATGACATTCTCTTTGTTCTGAGGGTTTGCTCACAGCAAAAGGAACCCTTCTGTGGACACACAATAGCTTGATGATTAGAGTACTCAGCTGAAAAGGAAAGAACCTAGGTTCAAATCCTTGATCCAAACCAGACAGAGCAGGGAATTGAACCTAACTCTCTAGTGTCAGAGATTAGGGTATTCCACTGGGATAACAGCAAGCCAGGTTTCAACTCCCTGCTCTGTCTGGTTTGGATCAGGGAGCTGAACCTCAGGCTCCTCCATTTCAGCTGCGTGCCCTCATCACCAAGCTATTTGGCCAAGATGGGATAGGGTGTTTAGTTCTTTAAAAAAAAAAAAAAAAAGAAGCATTAAAAAGCTCATTTTGCACCAGAGTAAAATATAAAGTACCCACTCTTGACTACTTTCACATGATGGGATTGTTGTTTCCTGGCCAGGCTGAGAGAGAGCTACTTCATGGTCACATACTTAGAGCGTCAGAAGCAATAGGAAAATGTAAAACCCCTCTGTCCCTGCAAATGCAGCTAAAGATGCAGAGGTTCAGCCATGTTATCCACGTGGCTTCGGCAGAAGCAGAGAAAACAAAACCACCAGAAGCCGGTTCATGTGAATGCCAGAGCTGTCTCAGTGAACCACAGTTTTGTTTGGAGGAGAATGGGGGAGGAAGATGAATTTTTTGTCAGTGCTGTTGGAGGTGTCTGTGGCAGAGCACAGGCTGTGAGTTTGCTTGAAACTTCAAGCAGGTTTTTCTCCACTGGTTTCCAGGTCTCTCTTCTCTCCCTTGATTTTCTGGTTCTCTCTGATTTCCATGCTTTTCTTCTGCTTTCACTGCCCTTACCCTATATTCATGTCCTTTCCACAAAGAAACTGTTCTGGCTTAAGGTCTAGTCTCTGCAGTGGCACACATGATTGAACCTTGTAAAATCCTCTGCGAATGGGTTTATATCAGTTGATAGAAATGGATGAGTTTTAAGTGTTTGTCTTGTCCTTGTAATCCCCACATACAAATGCTGAATTTCTTAATCTAATCTGAGGTATTTTTAAAGGTTTAAGTGGGGTTTTTTTTCTGCTCATTACCTTCTCTTTTGCCTCTTGATTTTAACCAGCAGTAAACCACCTATTGATTTTTGACAACCTAGCACGAGAATCCTTTTATAGCCATCTGCATAGGGCATGTTCACTTTAGTCATGTGAAGTTCATGGACTGAAAATCTATTCTGTTGGAATTTGCAATATTGAGTATCTGCAGGTATGGAGCATGGACTTCTAGTTTTGAATAAGAGTTTTTTACAGTCATTCACTTCTAGTGGAAAATGACCACTCTTTACTAAATCAGCATTAGAGTATGCCTATTTATAGCAAAGAATTATTCCCAGTAGAGTAAGAATGGAAATTTGGTGTGTATGAATTATAATCAGTCATTAATTGAGTCCCATTCACCAACAGGCAAGCACTGCTGCAAAATGCATGGCTGGCAATCAGGTTAGTGTACATGCCCAAGAAGGGCTCAGTTTTGCTGAGTGTGAGCACTTGAGATGCTGCTATTGTACACTCAGATTGTATTTTCCCCTATCACCTGAAACACCCAGGGCACAAAGATATAATGGGATGTCTTGTTTCCATCTCTCTCCATTCACTCAGTAGCACAGAGTAAGACACTGAGAACCTCTCATGTGTTTCTGTTGCTGTGTTATCGACAAATGGGATTCCGTGGCCTTCTCCAGAAACTACACACACACTCCCATGTGTACGCATGCTCAGCCTTGCAGCAGGCCGTGTAATGTCAGCCTGTGTATAAAATGGAGTCATGTTTTTTTGCAGACCATGTCTGATGTCTGGAGGGGTATGATAGGGTGTTTCTCGATCTCTTTGTTTCCTCTCAAGTCCCACAGTCAGTAAGCCTGAACTGATTTTCACATTTCAATAACCTCTCTCCTCAGCCCTTTTGGATACTACCTGTTAATACCAAGGGTCAGCTGACTCTGCAGAACCTTGTTAGCATTAAACTTCATGATATCTGCTGAAGTTGACGGGGTGGACTTCTGTACAAACACAAGGAAATCCAGGCCTTGGCATGGCTGCAGGATGTTCTTAGTTGGGTACCTGACCGAATGCTGGACATGCACAAGGGAAACAAACCACACTGTACACAATGAAACCCACCTACAGTGTAGCGGTCCAGTGAGGAGCCTGTCCTCATAATCCTTAATGGAGTGCTATTATGGAATTGGATCTCCCTGCTGTAAAACGACCCAAGGCACTTTGTAATCAAACCGCACACTGTAAACTGTTTTACGTGAAGTCAGCTGCATTGCATCCTTCCTGGCAGACACTTCAGAACCATAATTACGTTAATCTCAATTCTTAATTTGCTCCATTGTGCTTCTGTCATTGCAGGATCTCTGCTACCAAGTGGGATGTGTTCATTTTCTCAGTGCTTACTGTAAATTGCAAATTCAGGGTGGCAGGGTTAACTCTCAATTGTCTGCTTTTTGTGTGATTAAACCAAGTTCATAATTACTTGAACATTATTTTATTGTTGTTTAATGAGGTACACAGTACTATATTTGACTTGGAGGATCTGTTCCAAATAGAGGTCTATTTGCAAAGAAAATTGGTTTGAGAACGTGCTGTAGCTACAGAGACCTCTGTCAGCCCTGGAGGAGGGAGCTGGTTAATGGTGAATTAGGAGTGGACCATCATCTTTAATTTAAATAAATAGTGTCAAATTATTAAAACCTGGACCTATTCAGTGTGTCATAGTATGCACATCTCCTTACCAGGAACTAGGGGCATTTCATTCTTGTGTAATTTCATACCTTGTAAAGGCTTCATACTGAGCAATTGTAAGACTATATTTATGTTTTTTGTATTAGTAATCTTACAGCTTTTCTATTTAATGCAGGATGAGCCAGTGAGATTGGAAATGGTATTTGCAGAGGAAAGCTATCATGTTTAATGGAAAGGGTCCAGGAAGGTAACACGACTGCAGATGCCAAATTAAAAACTGCATAAAGAGAAAGGGAGATTTTTGTGATGCTAGGTTTCCAAGGACTGTTTCATTCCATAGCGTTCAAGCAACATTTTAGTAGCACTTTCTGACTCTTGTTTCACTTCAGTTACTTCCAGGATTTCCATTTTATAAACCTCTTTTAATCACTGCTGTAAAAATCCATTCTGAGTTGCAATTCAGTATATAGTTAATGTTCCAAGAAATAGCCATGCCTGCCTGCCATTAGTTCTAGCTCCCCTCTCTGCTGGAAATCCAATTTCTAAATCTGTCACTTGCCAGTTATGGAAGGGAGGGAGAAAAAAATAATCACATAAATCTGATGAAATTTGTCTCTTAATGCAAGTTCAGTACTCATAGGTATGTGTATAAGCAAAACAAAGCAAGGGTAAAAACTCTGAAATTTTTCATGACTCCTTGCAATATAGGTAGATCTTCTGCCTCCTTTCTGCTTCCTGCACCAAGTCACCGCGTCTGTGAAATGCTCCATTTATGTGCCACAGACTGGGGTTGCTCTGTACCATCTATAGTTGTTCTTTTTTTTAAAACAATACAAAACAAAACAATCCCCAAAACAACAAATGTGCTTTGTTTCAAAGGTGTATTTTAAAAGATCTGTTGTTTATGTAATAGTCTTCAAGAGACTGAAGGTTATCTTTAAAAAGTGCTTCCATCTCTATCCATCCTGTGTTATGACTGTGTAAGAATCACAGACTGGCATGAAGGTAGCACTTTGTGCACAGGGAGTCTTAGAAAATTGCTCTAATAAGAATATATGCTGCTGGCCTGACAGCTCTGAATTTCCTGCATCTGATTTAATGACCATTGGTTCTTAGTGTCTGAATAAAGACCTTTTTTTGTCGCTTTAGATGAGAGTGGATGCTTTTGGGATTTTCATCTTATGCTTCCAGTGGTAAAAGTCTCAGTAAGAAATAGTCAGAAACGTTAAAATCAACATCAGTTTGTAGAAAAGGCTATTTTTCATGAAGGTTTCCAAGGAGCAGGCTGCTTAGATTAATTAAGTAATGCAAAAAACATCCCCAGTAAGTCAAGTCCACATAGTTCAATTTTTCCATCAGGAGACCAGAATTATGCACCTTATTTCTGAGGTCACTTCCATAATTGCAATAACATACATTCTTTGTAATAGCTTTTCCTTTTTAATGGATATTTAAATGGAGGTAATTAAATACTTTTTCTTTCATATGCATCTCCTGAGAGGAAACGTAACAACATGATGAAAATACAAGTAAATAGGAAGTAGTAAATGTCTGCTAAAAATAACTGCATTTTTACTCTCTAAGCAGTATTGGTTGCTAATTGTAAAGACACTCAGAGTGATAATGGGGAGATTCAGATGCCTGTTATACCTTATAAAACTGGATTCCAAAATATTTCAGTTTAATAAGCAATTGTTGAAAGTGTTACTGCAGTCAGAGGTACCAGCTGTTTACCTCAGGTCCAGGCAGTCATGAAATATGGTGTATAAAACCAGAAGTATAACCTTTTGAAAATCAGACCCAGCTGATTTTGTCTTTTACACATTTTTGGGCCCCTTTCTAATTTTTAAATGCTTCTCTCTGTGTCCTGATCAGTGGGATAATTGACTTTTGTCACTGTGCCAACGCCTCAGTGAAATGCCTTGTGTTTCTTCCACTGGAGCTGAACCCACATGGCTGCACTTCAGGTCATGTTCAACCTGAGGCGACGGGCCTCTAAAGCCTACAAGGTTGCACGGGCACAGGCTGAACCTAAATGCTCAGAATGTCAGCTCCTTCTCAACATACTGAGATGTCTTTGGCCTCCAAAAGTGAGGCAGATACTGGGTAGGCATTCACTGCCTAATAAAAACATCAGTTTTCTTGTGTCCAGTTAAGCAGCAAAGAGGCAAGACTCCTTATCATCTGAATTTTTAGACCTTTTTCCTATTCCCAGTCAAAACTAGAAATGTAAAGATCCACAAGAGAATGTTTAAGAAAAGCAAATAAGGTCCAAAGACTTTCTCAAGTTCAGCTTTGATTTTTGGCTGGATGGCCTCTGAAAGGATTACGGTGTTCCAACTGGTTGATCCCTGTCTGTTGTCACAGTGACATCTCAGAGCTGTTAGCAGCAAGAAATTCACTTCTCAAAAGCCTTTCAAAATCTCATGGAGGGAAAACTAAACTAAAAAGAGGTAATCAGAAGCTAGCCATTTCACATTGCCTGTCTTATGCTTTGATTTCTGATTCGATTCTCCTTTTCTTGTTTAGCAATAATATTACCGGAACTGAAAAAAATGTAATGAACTGTTTTTCCTATTGAAAAATGCCCTAGTCTTTGTCACTCAGTTGCTTGCAAAAACTGCATGTAGGGTCTTGTGTTTCTGCTATGAACATTATCCCTTCTTTCCTCCACATTTACCCAAAGAATAACAGAGTAGTTTGAGCCTAAATCTATTTATAAAATAGATCCATATAGAAATAAATCACAAGCAGTTTAATACCACCTAGGAATATAAGATATCTGTCTGGGCTTCCCCAGTTAATAGGAAATAAGAGAAACATTTTAAGGGAGATTCTGTTCTATTCTAAGGAAAAAAATCTCAATTAGTTGGGATGAATGCCTTCTGAATGGGTTCCTTTATATTGAGCTTAAACAATTATTACGGGTGAGACACCTCACGTCAACAGGCTCAAGTTCAACAAATCCCCCTCAATGCACTTTGGTATGATATGAATGCCTAGGATTGAGGGGTAGGGCCTTGGGAGAGCATCCTTTGTTAACTCTTTAGTGTGTGTGTGTCTCTTGAAATTAGAACAGAAAGGTAATTTTTAAATAGTAACAAAAATAAAGTTAAATACATGTTAAGAACTGAAATCTGCTTCCTGCACTTGCTGAGAAATAATGCTTCTTTCCTGTAAGACATAGAGATCTGGGATACAAAGCAATGAATCTGTAGCTCCCCTACAGCTAATATCCATTCTATTCTATTTCATTATTTTTGAAATTTGGGTAAGGACAGTTGAGAAAGAGAATTTGGCTCAGAGCTTAACTTAATTCTTCTAAATGGTATGAATATTTAAGAGAAAAAATAAAATTATTTTTAAAATGTAGTACCTGAGGGGTGTTTACAAGGAGAGATAACAATGTCTTCAAGACTTCTAGGATATAGACTAAGAGGTACAGAGTTGTTGTCTGTGAGGAGTTACCTGAAGCTGCAGTGAGGGAAAAACTGCGATAAGCCATAGAATCATGGAATCAGAGAATTGTTAAGACTGGAAAAGACCTCTAAGGTCATCAAGTCAATCCATTAAAAAGAACTATAAAGGTACTGACTCTATTGAGACCATGATTTTTAGTCATGAGCAGAGTTACAAATTTCACTTCCCAAGCTAGTATTTTGAAGGACTTTTTTTTTTTTTTTTTTTTTTTTTTAAANTTTTTTTTTTTTTTGAAAGAGAGTCAGGAAGAGCTCAAGAAGTCCTCCAAAAATGAGGAGGCCCCTCAGCAGGTCTAGACAAACACAAAATTGTCATTCACATGAATGAACAGAAATAAAACTCATGAGTGTACATATATGTGTAAATAGAATAAATGTCCAAGAAAAAATAATTTTTTGTATTGTCTGTTCTCCCAGGATTACCAGTAACACTGAAAAAAATTTGTTAAATTCTTTTCTTCTGTATAACACAGTTTTTCAGTAAAGTCACAGGTGCAAATGAAGCATGAATAGTTCTGATCATTCTGATTTTTGGCAGAACAAAAACGTACAATCTTCAGAGGTATTTCAGTGGTCATTGTATTGAGTGCACTGCTAAGCTTTATGTTTATATTAGCAAATGGGGAATAAAAAAGAAGCTTTAGATTTGCTAATTGGAAATTGTCATGCCTTTACTAACTTGAGTGACTGACTCAAGGCAGTTTCCTCTCTTGAAGGAAGATAAATGTAAAATCCATTTTAAGGTGCTTAATCTTATCTATTGGATTCCCATTTTTACAGAAATTAGAGAGCTGCTCTTCTAGCCATGACTTTAGGTGTGCTATAAAAGATAATCTTCCAAGACTGACAGTAGTAGATTATTATTGACCAAGCAGGGAGCTCCAAGGCACTTGTGTGCATATTTCAGGAGGTTTATGGAAAACCTCCCCAGAAATTTATCATCAAAAATCCATTCTCGGTCCTAAAAGTAGTTATATGTATAGAGAGATGTGTACATATGAGATATATAATGCATAATGATGATTCTTTGATTTCCTTTATATTATAGCTGAAATGAGGTGTTTGTGTATTCCTGTCACTTGTTGTATGTATTTGTTGGTCTAAGGTTTACTCTGGGTAACGCTATCCTTAAAGCAAACACTGCAGTCTACATTTCTGAACCTATGTGTTACCTCCATGTGGTTTCAACTTCCACCCTAGAACAACAAATTACTGTTTATGTAAGCTGTCAAATCCACATAGGACCGGCAGCTGCAGAAGAAGAAACTGAAGCCTATAAACCATAGCAAGAAGCATAAGGCTCCCATAAGAGACTAGTCTTTCCCTTTCTGTATTTAGCCCAATAAGAGTGAATTATTCATTACAATCAAGCTAAAGCTCCCCCAGTCTTGCCAGTCCATCCACAAATTTGTTGTAAATTAAAGCTCAGCGTGAAGCCTCCAGAGAATTATTCTGAGTTAGTAACACCTGCAAAGAACAGAGAATTCACTGTGAGGTAAATGGCTGTGTGATTGCCCACACGTCAGCAAAACTTATAATTGGGGAGAAACTGAATATTTTCTCTGTATTTAACTTGATGAGGATTTTGTGAGGTGTCATTTTACGTTAAGTAGTAGAGTTATAATTTAGAATGTTTCACAGCAAACGATTGTGTTTGTTTTTACAGCAATTTTTCTTTTCTATAAGATTTCTGTTGCTGTCAGCTGCTATTACAACTTTATGCAATACACATTTAGAAACCTTTCTTATTCTTAGGGAAAATTGTCAGAGACAGGCTTTAAACTGCAGAATTTTCTTCCCGTGTTTTCTTGTGAATTTAGAAGTTGATACTTTCCCCTGCTTAGCTGTATCTCAGAAATGGCAAGCTAAGTCAGGATTTTGATCTCTACATGTGTAGCATATGCACACTCAGCAGCTCCCTGGACAGCAGTGGAAACTACCTAAAGCAGATTTTTGTTTCTTCCAGATGTTTCAGAAATACACTCATTAATAACATGAAAAATTCAGGTGGAACGCCTAAATCAAATTGGGTATTAACATTATTATCTATCCAAAAAAGGACAGAGAAAAAAAAAGGTCAAATTGCCATTTCTCCATGTTGTGCAGCATTGTTACATGCTGAGGTCATATTTTTTTTTGCATTTTTCACAAGATCAACTTACAACTTATATTTGGAGCAGGATTCAGGCTTCTGACTGATGATGGTAACACAGCTCCAACACGAAAAGGGTAAAGCTCATATTATTTAAGATAGATCTACGTGGAGAGCCTCAGACAGACTTCTTTTCACCTGTCCTTCGAAGGGACAGCTCTGGTCCACAGTGCTGTCCTGAGCACTGAGCTCAGTAGGTTGCTCAGAGACTTGGTTGCTTGATTCGTGCAGGTTGGCATGCTGACACAACTGGATGTGCCTGCTGCATGGGAACTGCCTGGCCTCTCTGCCTGCTTATCTCTGGACAAATGTGCTTTTGTGGCTTGCAAAGTTACATGACTCCATTTAAATGACAATGCTCTATTTACATTCATGTGCATTGTGGAGTGCCTGAACCTAATTTAACAGCAAGCTCTTTGCACTAGAGAAGATGCTTTTAAACTATCCACTGAATGCCACCTGGTGATACAATTTTCTGTCCTTCCATTGTTAATCTCTTGCCACCCCTCTTCTCATTTTTGTTCCTTACAGAGGAAACTCAAATGCTTGCCTCAGTGAACTCAAACTTACAGTCATAGCTGCTGGATTGTTGGCATTTGGGTGGTTTTTGTTTGTTTGTTTGGTTGGTTGGTTGGTTGTTTTTTTGTTTGTTTTGTTTTTTCCATTTATTTTTTCTCCTTTTTCTAGTTGTGACAGGAAAAAACCCACAACTGGTTAAAGACTAAGGAAAAAGGAACATATCTAACAGAGTGACAAGTGCTTTCCTGTGTGTACTTCTAGTGCAGTGAAACTTGCCTCAGTGAATTCCTGTTATACACCTTTTACAGTTACTGGAATAAAATATCCCTGGTGCCAAAGGCAAGGAACTCATAACTCCATGAATATGTTAGACAATAATATGTAGTTGGGACTTCTGCTGTACATAACAGCTGAACTATTCTTACTGCAACACAACTAAGGGCTAATATAACACAGGTTTATTTCCTTGGATCAACATGGGATGTATTAAAAAATAATTTGCTGGGCAAGATGAAGCTTTTCAGCCTCATGTAGTCCTACTGCCTGCTCCAGAGTTTACTGAAAAGTGTAATAAAATACCAAATCCCTACTGACTGACTAATCTTCCTTTTCCACAACACTTCAAAGTATTTCTCTTTTTCACTTTAAAACAGAGCTGTGGTAAGTGGCCTCCAGCACAGAATTGTCTGTGAAAGTCCTGCCATGGGCTCGAGCTTCAAGCTTGTAATCTCTATGTCACTACTGATCGTGGATCATCCTATACTTTAACTCAGCTATTACAGGGTTAGAGGAAGACTTGGTGTTTGGCTCAGGGCTCTGGGAAGAGGAGAGGAAGCAGGTGTATTGTATAAGCAAACCTTCATGTGTCAACATCCATGTGCTTGTCAGAGGAATTTATCTGCTCCAGCTGTGCTGCTTGAAGAGGGGATCTTTCAGTATATATTTATCTGACGTATTATGTGTCTGAAACATGCTGTCAGTTTTTTTCAGAGAACACATAGGGAATTTAATTAATGAGAATGATCTAGCATCACCATAGGGTCTCACAGTATGAACCAAAGTACCAGCAAACAGCAGCTGATTGGGCTAGGTGCCATGAAGAGCTAGTTAACCCCTCTCCAAGAGAAAGGGGAAAGAGACAAGGAGTTGACTATCATTTTACAGAGAGGAAAACCAGTGCACTGAAAGAATGTGTGTTGAGGAAGCCAATGGAAAATAAGAGGAGCAAAAGTGGAAATATTAAATAAGTATTGTGTTGTCGGCTTCTAGTCCATGTTTCACTCTTGTGTCATGCACAAACTTCTATTTCTTCAAGGCTGTTATTTTCAAAATGTGTCACCCATGTTAAAGACATGTTAAAGATGGAAAAATAATGGTCAAAATTGAAATAAAGGGACTCAAGGTATTAAAAACAGATTCCCACTTGCTTGAGTTCAAAAGGTTGTTTGTTTATTCCTGCTCTGCTACAGATACGTACCTGAATTTAGATGCTTGTCTTTGAATTACATTATGAATTTGTCCACAATTTATGGACATTTGTGTACAGGGAGTCATATAAATATGGAATTTAAACGAATATATGGAATATAAATGTTTAAAAAAAAGGTAACGAGAAGAAAAAAAATCTGATTTTCTAGGTTGTCCTGGAGCCAAGAAGAATGAGTTCCTGACAAGTGTTTTGGATGCGTTGTCCACAGATATGGTGCATGCGGTCTCTGATCCATCATTGTCTTCTAGCCGGTGGGTTTCAGATCCTTTTAGTGTGTCTTTAAAAGGATTCTCACAGTGGTGAATGGATTGTTGAGGGTTTTGATGAGCCTTCACAAAGCGTAAATTTCCAAGAACTTATCTAGGAGAGTTTGCTTCGAAGTTTCCACTGTGAATTATGTCCACTAAACAGAGATAGACTTGGTAGATGATTTCTCAGCAGCTCAGCTCAGGATTTATCTGTAGCTGCTGATGCAACTGTGTGTGTCAGTCTCTGTTCTTCTCTCAGGCTTTGTTTCTTGAATGTGTGCTACCTTCCTGACTCCTTTCTGATATTCTGCCTAATTGCTTGCAAAACAAACCAATGCTATCAACAGTCACAAGGTAGTGTTAAAAATGTGTAAGTGCTGTCAAACTTACAGCAGGTCAGGTGCCTACCATCTGAAGAGGAGATAGCATTTATTGTTATAGCTTATCCTGTAATTCAATATTTTTAGGTGTTTTATCTCTAAGAGAATCCATCAGGGGTTGTAATTGGAGCTTTGGTATTTGGCAATGCTGGTTGTTGATCAACTTCGGTTCATTACTTTACACATTTAATGCTTCTGCTGTCTATGAAACAGTATATTTTATTTCTAGCTCCACTTTTCTTTGTTTCAGGAAATTTAAGGCAAAAGCTCTATTTGCCGAGTATGATGCTGACCTCAGTAGGGTTTCAGAGAGTAAACCAGAAGCAGAGTCTAGTGTAAAATTTAGGATGTAGTCTGCCAAAGTAAAAAAAAAGAGTGATTCACTACAAAAAGCTCGTGACCAAAAGCAGGGAGCTTTATGTAACAGTGGTGATGGTGATGGTGATGTAACTATTCTGAAATAAAGGTATAAACTGAAGTTTAAATATCAGAATTAAGACTAAATTGTCTTTTTTTTCTTCTTTCAGGGTTTCAGAGCCTGATCCAAATCATACTCTGGAAGAGAGAGTTGTCCATTGGTATTTCAAACAGCTAGATAAAAATTCCAGTGGTGATATTGGCAAGAAGGAAATCAAGCCATTTAAGAGATTCCTAAGAAAGAAATCAAAGCCCAAAAAATGTGTGAAGAAGTTTGTGGAATATTGTGATGTGAACAACGATAAGTCCTTGTCAGTTCAAGAATTAATGGGCTGCTTGGGAGTAACAAAAGAAGAAGGTAAAGCAGAAACAAAGAAACGCCATAGTAAGAACTTTTTCTCTCTGTCTTTTTCACTAAATTCTTCAAAATTTATGAAATCTAATGTTTATATGTGCCAGAATTATACAAAATAAAAGAATACACCTGTCTGCAGCTAATGCAGCTGTTGCTTAAGGCAGATGGCAGGAAAGTTGCTTCTGGATCACTTTGCTCCAACAGAATCAAGAACTTCCCATTGATCCTTGACCATTAAATGTATTATGGTAGGAAACCGAAGAGGATGTAACAGTCATCAAAAAGCCACTTTAATGTTATTATAGAACTGTGTTCCGAATGAGTGGAAGTATCACACCTGTGCTTTTTGGTCTCCTGGAAGGAAGCACATGGCTGAGCTTTCTAATGACTTCTCATTTCTCAAATGCGGTTTAGAGATACAGAGAGGAATGCGGTCATCTGCCAAACAGGTGGAGTAACTGCTAAAACACAGCCACCTTACCTTGCTGCCAAACTGGTAGGAAGGGGAACAACTAACTACAGAGTATAATATTCCCTGCAGAGTTCAATCACACAATTCCTGAAAATGGGCAAAAATTAAAAAAAAAAAAAAATTTAAAAAAAAAAAAAAAAAGTAAATAGCAGCAGTAGATCCCCATACTGTAAGAAGTTGTAGAAGAATGTTTGTTTTGTCTGGTACCTTAAAATGAAGCGAGGACTGTAGAACAAAGGTCTCGTTGGTTGTATTCATGTCTAGAAAGGGAATACTGCAGATAGACAGAAGAGGTCTACATTTTACTAATTAAGTAAATTGTCTGTGGCTCACAGTAACACATCTCTTAAAACAAGTGTCAGTCAGATCCAGGATTTTTTTCCTGTGACTGTTTTTTTTTTTGCGGACCTCATAATGATACCTTGCAATTCTCACTTAGGTGATGCAGGTTAAAAAAATGTATATGAAGGTGGATGACTGTTGTTATCTTTATGCTATAAATGTGGAAAGCGAAACGCTGCTGTCCTGCTGCAGCAGACACTCTTAGGGCTTAATGTAGATGAAATTTGGGCCCAAAATTACTATGCAGGAGGTAAAGGAAAGCCATAGAAAGACTGAAAGCAAACCCCAGTTTTTTCTCTTCATATTCCAGTGGAAGAAACCCCAAAGATTAGGATAAACTGCCTGTTTTGGAAACGAAAATTGTAAGAGGCATGAAATCACATGAAGATCACACACAGATTTGGCTGAAGTAAAAATTAGATCTGCCATAACTGGAGTTTTGTAACAGACCTTCTCAAAAAAAAAAAATCTATTCAATAATGAGAACATTCAACTTTGGAAGGAAAAAAATCTCAGAAGTTTGGCATTGAAAAACTAATGATATCCAGTTGGAAAAAAGTTCTTAACCAAATCATTGGGTTGCCTTACTAGAAATACATAGTTTTAAGGACAAGACAATAAAAATAAATTTTGTTGGCATACCATTATTCTATTTTGTTTCTCTTGCTTGATAATTAAAATTTCGTTTCTGATAATCCTTTCACTTACACAAATGAAATCAATTACCACTTCAGTTAGAGTTACATTTCTAGGAAAATATGAGACTCTTATCATCTGAGGTGTGAGAGGTGAGCTAAGGATGTGCTCTGTATCATTTTGTGAGTCCCAGGTGTCTTGAGTGAGAGCTGTTTGAAGCCACATAAAATCAGAGAGTTGCACAGCACACTTTCTGTGGGGAGTGCTAGATGCTGCAGCATTTTTCAAGGTCCAGTTTTGTTCCCCTTTGTTCCAGTACAGCCTGTTTGACTCATAGACTGGCATGGAAAACCAAGAGAGTGAGTTGTTCCCTACCCTAACAATTTTGCTTGTGAAGATGAATGGGCTAGCAAATTCATTTAGCTTTTTGAGGGTTTAAAAATCAGTGATAATCTCCTTGTTTTACAGATTAAATGTGAACAATATCTTGGCTTGTAGAGCTGTTTCTGCGCAATATCTTTAATCAAAGTGAATGCTGTCCATGCCTCTTTACTGCCGGGGATAATAGACTTTATTTACTGCTAAAGATTTAATATGTTTGAAGTGCTCAACCTTGACTAGATGCAATCTCCTAAGCAACTGTGACACCTTAACTGGCAAGAGATGTTGTTGTTCAATTTTCAGTTAACTCCTTGAAAGAAGCAACACCTGTACTGAGGAAAGAAAAAAGTGGATGCGCAATGAAAGATTTGAAATATTTTATGTCATTTATTGAATGCTGCACACTTACTCTGCTCTAAAAAATATCTTTTCAAAATGAGGGCTTCAGTACTTGAGGATAACTTGCAGAAACAATATTTATAATGTTTTCTTTCCCCTCCTTTAGCGGCCCCTAGAACCAACACTGAGAGCACTTCATCCAGCAGGCAGGTAAGTACTGAGGAGAGCAAGATCTCCCTTTCTGCCTTTCCCAGCTGAATTTCTTGGGGTTTTAGCAGTTATCATTGCAGATTCAAACTGCATTAATCTGCTTTTCTGCAAAGTTGCCAGAAAAATGTAGAGCAGCATCCCAATTAACAAATTTTCTCCTAAGATCTTCCTAGGGAAAGCTAAATCAGTCAATTACAGGTGCAGAGTAAATGTGCACAATGTGCAAAGTGTATTAGGCTTGCATGTGGAAGTTCCTGGAAAATGTAAGTTGACATATAGGATAATTTGATGAGTGTAATTGAGCCCTCATGAGTCTTCTGCATTCCTGAATGACAGCATTCCCACACACTTTTAAATGTGCACTTCTTCATCTTAACTTTTGCGTTAGCTGAATTCTGTCAAATTTCCTTTTTGTCACACTATAGACACAAACTTACATCCATTGAAATTAACAAAGCCATGCATTTCCAATGCCCTGTGAAAATCTATACATTTCACAGACCCTACTGAATTATTATATGGTGGCTTTAAACACCTTTTAAAATCTTAGTGCAATGAAAAGAGCTGTCACTTTCAAATGCCTTTGCTGGCTGAGCAAAATGATGCTGAAGAACTAGGATTTGCATCAGTCTGCTAATGTAGATTTAAACTAAAATTGCAGAATTATTGGAGCACGTAAAATGTCAAGTTCCCTGACAACATAATCCATTTTTTTAATCAATTTTCTGCAAAGACTTGATCTTGTTTTTCAAAATAACACCAGTGTTTGTCATCTCAAACTGGCTGCTCAAGTTGTTCAGAGCTGCAAAAGGCACAAAAGCAGAGGTTTTAAATGAAAGAAAGGTGCACTTTGTAAAGAAGGGACTCAAGTGAAAGGCCAGGAAAATAGGTTAAAAAAAAAAGTGAATTTTAATTTGTGTTTCTCTATTTTTAATAATCATTAATTCTGAAGAAAAACTTTCTGGGCAATATTGGCATACCTTCCTAGTACTTTTGCATGGTCTTGAAGGAGGGCTTGTGGGTCAGTTATTTGAGTGGTCTAGTAAAAGAGTCGTCTTCACACTATTCTTACCTCACTATTGTATTGGTTAGAGGACTTAAATTATTAATGCTCACAAAACATCAGTAAATGATAAACTGGTTTAAAAATTATTCATGTAAGCATATTATAAGAACAGCTCAGGTAATGCTGCATCTATGAAAATAGGAATTTAGCTAATAATATCCCAAAACCCTGGTTGTGGTAAATGTCTTCCCGTCTATCATAAAGCTAGATTGATTTGCTAGAAACTGAAACCAAGGTGAACCTACCCACAAGCCAAGAGAAATCTTCCTTCAAAGTTGCTCATCAATTTGTTCCCTTTTTTAGCTCAGAATTGTTTGATGTTAGGTTTGCACTTCCTAAGGCAAGCTCAATATTGGTTGTGGGTTCTGCCAGAGACCTCCTACATACCTTTGATGGAATATAAAATATTCTCACAGCACAAAGACATGATAAGTTTGTTTGTTTCAACAAGTGTTTGTGGTCTTAATTTTTCAGGTTTCCCCCACAGATCACTTATGTTTTAAACAAGACAGCCTGAAAACAATTATCCAGTCAGACCTCCAAAGCATTCAGAGGGGTTGCTTTAATTATATAATGGCAATTACTGGCACACGTGCATTACACTTGAAGCATGACAAGCTCTCTCCCCTTTCTTGTAATCTGATACTGACTTGCAGAATTGGTAATAAAAGTGTCCTTAGAACATCTACGTTTTTTAATTTTGTCCAATATTTTTGCCGAGTCTGCATCAATTATGTTAAGAGCTGTTGCTGACAAATGATAGCCTTAAATAGCCTTAAATTAAGGTGGGCTAAGAAAACCATCTGTTGGCAGTTTCATACTTGAGAAATACATGGCTGCAAATGCAGAAGGTGGTTTTCATCACAGAAGTTCTCACTTGGAAGTAAGCTGTTGAGAAGTGTAGAAGCTGCTCAAAGGAAAATTACCCATCTAAGAAGGCCTGATCAGACTTGTACCACTCAGGAAACACACACTCAAAAGCTCACTCTCTAATAATTCATTGCAGCAGTTTAGTTGTGTCTATGCTTATGTGTGCTTTGGCACGTGTTTTTTCACATATGTGCAAATCTGTGTGTACACACACATAAGATTTTTACGAGTTTACTGTATGAAAGCAGATAAAGATACAGTAATATGCTGGCTGAGTCAGAGCTCTAACAGAGGTCAAAAGGGATGGATCTGACAGGACTCGGGTAGTAACTAGGTATATTTCCCTTGCTCAGCTCCACCCTGTCCAACAAACATACACATACATGCTGTCAGTGAGACCTAGGGGGTCTTTTGCAGCCTAGCTAAAAGTTTGTAAGGAAACCACAGATTGCTTGTGAGACTTTGGCCAGCAGCCCATTCCTTATACATCACACGCCATTGAGGTATATTGCACCAGGGACTTGCCCAGGCAGTTGCTAAAACTGTGTGTTTGGCAGGTATAGATTTAAAGGGGCCACAGGTAAGTAGTCAAGATGTTGCTTGTACCCTTGCTCATAAATGCCCTGAATTACTACAGGGCAGGAATTTTTTTATTCCGTATATATATTTGTGCAGAAGTCTCCTGATAGTGGCATGTGGGCACTGCTGAAAAACTGAATAGTTGTTTATACTGGACTAATTGAAAACATCATTAATAAAGCAAATTTTTCCAACTTCCTTTCAGCAAGTTTCTAAGAAGCAAGGGTGAACAGCTTGCTGGTCCAAGGCAGATCTCTTTGACATGTGGGAGATTTCCTCACCAAAAGGCAATAAAAACAACTGTAGTATTTGCACTTTGTACTTAAAAATGTAAATTCACTTTGTAGAAATGAAATATTTAAACAGACTTTTTTTTTTAATCTGTGAAAAAGTAATGGCTAGTTTTGAAAAATTATCACATACAATGTATGTGTATTCTTTCGTTGTCTGAAATATGTAAAACATGTTGGAGATGTAAAAGTTTGCATTTAAACCATTTTTAAAAAAATACATTTGGCAAGCAGTAGCATAGAAACCTGATTCTATGTATTTTGGTTTCAATAGTATGCCTTATTTTTCTTAATACTGTCATTTAAGTAGAGTTATGCTGAAAAATCTACTGTATTCTCAATTTTGTCCAAGCAGTGTTGAATGTTTCAGGATTGCAGGACTGAGAGAATTGTGTAAATTGCTGTTTACTTGGTTTTGCAGTTTTTAACTGAACAGATATTTCATCGGTGGCAATATTTTATTTCATTTTGGTTTTGTTGTAATTATCAGGCTTTCCAAAGGTCATGTAATGAGAATACAACCACTAATGGATTCAAAAAACAGTTATTCCACTTGGGATGCTTATAGAAAAATGTATCCTTTTATCAATTTTTGAAGTGCCTTTTTTTGTAAGTTTTGGTAGGGTTTTTCTCCTGTTTGCTTCCACTTGGGTCATTAACATAGCAAAAACGAGTAAGGTGGATTGTAATGTCACTCCAGCCTGGCTCAGCCTGGGCCTAAAAGCATGTTTGTATGGTCAGTGCCAGGCAGGAACAGAGTTTATATGGGTCAGAATTGTAAATCTTACTTTAGTGACATGGAAGGATAAGCCTTTTTCCCCTACACCTGGCTCCCCCTATCAACCCTTTGGCTTGCCTGGGGGCCCATTAGAGGAGGGGCTACTCATATCACCCCTGCCTGAAGCTTTTTCTTCGCTATCTGAAGAAAGTTCTCAAAAGTTTTCATACTTTCTCCATCATTTTTCATCATTGCCCCCCAATGCTTTTTTTTTTTTTTTTTAATATATGTGTCTGAGGGTAATAAGAACTTCCAGATATGAATTTAGAGCAGGGGACCCAAATGAAAAGAAGTTCTACTCTTGAACAACTGTGAGTTATAAGCAGCTGGGTTGATCGATGCAGTGGTAGAGGGACTACTGGCATCTAGGAGCTGACATGAGAAGGGAAAAATGTAGCAGCAAGCAGTGATTTCATTATGGTTTGTGTAAATAATGTGTGGGATCTGACCTGTGACTAGCTAATCATAATAGCACCCTGGCTTGAGCTTGTACCTGGAAAAGCTTTTTGTAAATCGAAACATTTCTTTTCAATTCCAACATATTCTGAAGTGATAGGAAACACTGTATGCAATGGAATTGTACCCCAGAATTGTGTACTCTGAGCTCTGGCAACAGGAGAAACCAAGATGCAACTGTGTGTTATCTTGTATTTGTGTTTTTAAAAGTATTTGTTATTCTTTTATAAACTTTGAATTTAATCTTCTTTATAGATTAAAGATTGGTATGTTATCAAACTGTGCTGGTGACTTTTCTTTTGCAACAAAGAGAGACATGTTTGGGACCAGATACACACTGGTGACTTCACCACTGCTTTGAGTTTACAAGAAACCTCATGACCTCACATTGTGTCCATCTTCTTCCCTTGCCTTTATTGAATTCCCCTTTAAGGTCATTCATTTCTCAGTCATACTGCTGCTTCCTCAAAATTCTCTGTACAGCTTCAACTTGGTCTCTTGCTTCTTCTCAGCAAAGTACAATGTGGCATAAATAGAGATGACATCTTTTCCCTTCAATGTGAGTGTGAGCTGCTGGGCAGCTTTCAACCTGGCTGGAAACAATGAGGAGAGAGAGCCAAACCCTCAGAATTCACAGCACCTGGTTAGGTGGTCACAGCATGGTTAATAGCAGCATTGTGTAAGAAGCATCTAATTCCTTCACTGTGGCCTTTGGAGACAATATCAACATAGGCTAACAATTTTTTTGCCATGTCCAAATTCACCCCATTTAAATTGAGAGGTTGTGTGGCAAGGCAGTTTTGGACTCGCAACGTGATCATATAATGTGTAGCTTTTAACACTGATCAAAATGCAAGTAAATGCTAAAGGCACTTTCAGGTATCCAAAGACTTTGACAACATAGAGTTATTAAATAACTCTACAATGACTGAAACATGAGGTGTTTCCTCTTTGTATACATTTCTGTGTCAGCACTGTTATGATTTATTTCAATTACCAGCGATTACACCACTTGAATATGAGTTGTACTGACTTCTCACAGTTCCAGTTAGAGTCCAGATCCCTAATGGAATCATACTTGCAAGCTTGCTAAATTCAGCTTGGGTTCCTGTATCTCCCATATGTCCACAGGATATTTAAATTCAGGTAAACGTTCTAGTTGTAACCAGGAGCAGCCTTGATACCAAAAAGGAATCCATGTGGATAGGCCCTTAGACTCACACTACATTACCAGTGTTTTATTATTTACACGGTAATTAATTAGTTCTAGTTTTTATCCTATTCCATGTGCAACAATTTAGTTTCAATTTTCATTCCGTTATTGAAAACACAACTTATATTCTGCTTCTCATTGACCAATATCTGTTCTAGTTCCAGCTATTGCTGAACATATTTGCTTAGAGCTTTTATAAGGTTGTAAATAGAAGACTATAAAGTTTAAAAAATGTGTATGTATTCAGTGACTTGTCCAGCCTATTGGAATGTCCATTAGTCAACAGGCCACACAGTGAGAAATGTTCCATATTTTGTCAACACTTTGGAAAACTTTAATTTTGTTCCCATCCCTGAATATATGCGAATTTCATAGTTCAAGTTTTATCAAAACCATTTAATTCTCAGTCTTCTCCCAGTCTAACAAAATGTCTAGCCTTCAGGTGCTCGCTTTGTAGAATTTGGACCTAGAGGAGTGCTCTCTGAATGACAATTTTTCTTGCTAATGTAATTTCAGATATTGAAAGACTGAAACAGAGAAGGCTTTAATAATACTCATTGCATAAATAAAGGAATACACTGTACTTTTTTTGTTTGGACCAGGCTTTTGCCCTTCGTAAGTGCCATAAGCCAATGGAGAAAGCAGGCATTCTTAGAAAGCTGGAAGGAAAACAAAAATACAGACTGAGTCATTAAAGATATTTAAGTGTTTCCAAGATTTGATAAACGTAATTAATATTTTTCTTTTAAAGTATTAATAAAAGATGGATTACTGAAGGTTAAGAAATCTTTGCTAGCAAAGATAATGTAGTTGTCTCTTTTAAATATTTACACTGGTGTGTTATATAGCTAAGTCACAGAAACTAGAGTTTCTAAGTAAGAGCCTTTAATGCCAAAAGTGAAAGGTTTATTGCTTTTATTTCCTTTAGGATGGCAAATTGATGTAGTTTTGGAGTAATTATTTTGACATTAAAAAGGAACCAACTAAGTTTATTGATGTCTGAAACAGTAGAATGATTGTAGTAAATTATTGATGCAAACTGCAGTTTTTGTCCAATTTAATTGTTTCAGTTCAAGTTTTATAAGTGAAAACATTTCCTTTGTTTAAAAAGCATCAATAATACATGTTATTTTTTTCTTTAAACAAAAACTTATGTGGAAAGCATTCAGAACAACACATTTCTCTAGAATGAGGGGGATAACAGGGAGAGAGGCCTATTTTTATCTAGGTTAATGACAGAAATATATGCAATATTTTGCCTCTATGACATCCACCGTCCCTTTTTTTCACACACTTTGTCATCTGACACGTCACCGATGGTACACAAAGCTTTTTGGAAGGGAAGATAATGACATGAGAGTCCATTCTGTGCACATGAATAATCTTTTCCGTAAAACAGTCATCTGAGTCATCCTTTCCCTAGATACTGTCTTTAGCCAAAATCAATGCATAGGATTTCTTGCTTCATATCAAATACAAAATCCTTCTTCGCACAGGCATGGCATCCATTTTTGGCTAAATGGGTACTTTATGAAGAAAATCACTCATAAAAGATCAACACAGTCTCTGGGATTGTAGGTGGACAGCTGCAATTTTTTATTAAGCCACTACTAACAGTTAATTAAGATTTATAAAGCCTACTCAGTATGTGAAGTGCATCCATGAAGTTGCCTATATTTGTTCTAAGTAATCAGTCAGGGAAAAAGAAAAAAGAAAAAAAGTGGTGAATGAAGCTTCCACTGAGAATCATCATTTCACTAAGTCACGACTGACTAATTTCATGTGATTGAGGTTTTCCATGAAATTTCACTTTTAAAAGTATTTTTTGATTTAGCAGTTATTTTTATGTTGGAACTTCTTTTCCTTTATCTAACAGGCATGAAGTGTCAATGTAGAAAAGGGACATTTGGACACCTATTTTGTCACAAAATTGGATATTGCAAAAGGTAGCAGCGTTCTTGCACTTCCATCACCTTTAAAATAAAAATCCTGTTTGTTGGAAACAAGTCAGGTTTCCAAAGATTAAGTCCTCATGCTTCATCTGAGTTTTTGAGTGCCTAACTATCCCTATGTGAGGCAGAGAAAAAATGGCCTGGGGCTCGATGAACTGATGGATTTAGCACTGAATGCACCAGAAATGTTAAGAAAATTGCATGTATGTGTAAGGGTATACTAGTATGCAGAACAGTTATGCAGAAATATAAAGGGCACTGTTCCAGCTTGCAGAACATACCTGTCATGGGACTGCTTGCAAACATTCAAAACTTAAAACATTCTAGCATATCTCTACTTTTACCAGTCATTTCACTCAAAGGCTGTTGTGAACCAAATTCCACTTTGACCACTACCCAAGGAGCATCTCTATCTCTGTTGGTGTGTAGCTTCCCAAGTAGTCTTCCTGAATCCACAGCTTGGGTACAGTCTTCTGAGACCCTCAGGCTGCAATACCAGTGGGACCAAGACTCAGAACAAAGAAGTGGTGTCAGATACTGCAAATTACAGGGTATTACTTCATAGCTCAGATTTTTTACCCTGGTGGGCTGTGATAAACTGAAAACTCCTGCCCTGTATCATCAATGACAAACCCTAACTTTCTGCTTCTTAATCCATCAAATCCATGCTCAGAGTGAGAGAACATCATATGCTTCAACTGAGTGGGAGTCAAGGTGAGTCTCAGCTAAAGAGCATTTGAGAAATATGAAATACTGTGGCCCCTCGATAGATGCACGTGCTGTTAACTACCACCTACCAGTTCCTCTTTCTGCCCAGCACCGTGTGATGGACCAGTGTCTGCACATATCAGTTCTTTAGTGCTCTGCAGATAGGAGCTTCTGTGCTTCTCAGTCTGGAGCGGAGTTCTTTGTACTGAATGCTCAGCATTGAGGAAGGAAGCTTGTTCTCTAGCTGTCTCTTGCAGTTGTCCCAGGAAGCTGAATTGTATCGCTGCTGCCTCATAGAGGTTTCAAGAAATATTTTGCAACACAAAATGTACAAAGGAAGAGGTGCTGAAGTGGTAGGTAAAAGAAAGAACTTGCAGTTTAAAAAAGGCTAATAAAAAAAAGAGAGAAGAAAAAATTAAGCAGAAGAAGAGAGAGAAGAGAAAAATGAAAGTAGGATCATGGAGACACCCTGAGGAACTGAGGAAAGTGGCCAGAACTCTGTGCTAAAGCCACATGTGGGAATGAAGGAAGAACAGACAAAAAGACAAGTAAGGAAGGAGAGATAACAGGCAGAGATGGGAGGAGAGCTTAAAAGGGGAGGAATGGAAACAAATCAAGGATAAAAAGGGTAAAGATAGAAAGAAATAGAATAGCTAATTAGGCTCCCAAGGGGAGGAAAGGTCTGAAAGGCCCAGGGGAGGAAAAGAAGAAAAGGGACACAGGTGAAAAGGAGACTGCAAATTTCATTTTCCTGGGCACAGCATCTCTCACACCACATCACGTTTTGGCTGGTACTAAAGGTCCATCCTGCCTTTGGATGTTTCCCTGTCCATACATAAGGTCTGAATTTAGTCCTGGTATCCCAGTGATTCCAGTGCTTTGTTCCAAAATACATTTGTTTTCATAGCCAATCTCAAGACTTCCTTTAGATCCAGGAAGTCTGAGCAACATTTAATGAAAATGTGAAAGAAGAAACCAGCATATTTCTAAACTAAGAGCAGACTTGAGCAGCATGAGGAAATCTGAACCACAACAAAGATAAATTTCCTTTTGTATTTCTTATTCAGTAAAGATGCAAGCAAAATGTAATTAGATGCATTTTTTTAGTTTTTTCTTTTATTCATTTTACCAGCAGTTCCTCTACAGGCTTTGCTGATACCCTACAGTTTAACATTTTCTTTAATCAACACGTAGATGACAAAGGATTACAAGAGTCCTGGATTCTCATAGGTTTTTTTTGTTTTTTTGTTTTTTTGGTTTTTTTTCCTTTTGTGGTTTCCTTTATGTTCACTCTTGGGGTGGCTAAAAGCTAATTACTTAAATCCTTCTCAAAGTCTTTAAAGGTTTATATTTCTGTGTGAGAGAGAAAAAGTCACAGAAACAGACTGCAAGAAAGATGCTCAAGAAAACTTTGGATCCCATAGAAAGTATCACAGGTTCAGATTAGAACTATTTTCAGTCTACTAACTATTTCCATGAACTGATGACAAGGAGTTTGACTTCATTAACCTTGAATAGTCGTCTGGAAAATTACTTGGAAAATAGCTAATGACAAGTAATGTCTCACATTTCCAATTTTCAGCAGTGGAATGGAGAAGGTATAGGAACAAGGGCACCACATGACGTCCTCATGCAAATGGCAGACTGAAATAGGCTGGGAGGGCTCTAGGGAGAGGCTGGGAAGGGGCTTCACCTGGGTGCAGCTCAAAGAGAGGGAAAGAGCCATCTACATGCCCACAAACAGCTTGGAGGAGAATGCGAGAGAGGGACCAGGTAAAGAGGAAGAGGCTGTCCCGGCACGGTCAGATAGCCTGTCTCACAACCAGCATCTGCTGCACCACTTAAAGCCCAGAGACTTCGAACTGTCCAGAATATATGTTCTGGCAGTAGGCAGCATAGCCAGTCTGTATCAATTTTTGCCTGGAAGCCAGGCAGTAGATCTGAAAAATGGAAGACAATGACAACAGGCATGGATTTGTTGGTTGCTTGCAGTGCTCGCAGGAGGGGAGGCATGGGCAGGGGGAGACAGTGATAGATTGTTTTAAACTCTGGAGCCTCTGCTCCATTTTAACATTTTAAAATAGAAGGTTTCATTCTCTTCCGAAATCTATGAGATGCAACTTCCCAGTACTAAGTGTCCTCTTCACAGTGAGAAGAGGGGATCAAGGCATCACTGTGAGCCAGATGTCGCTGAGAAGAGATGGTCCCAATGCCATATCTGTTTAGTAAAAAACATTGAGCATTGCTTTAAACTAGCAGCTGAATGTATAATTGAATAGTACTCCATAGAGACTCAATCATCATATACTCTGTCCCCCCTCTCCCTTTTTTATTATAATTTTCACCATCAATTTGATGGATTTTGCTAAAGAAATTATTTATTACAGTCTAGGCCACAGAAATGAAACAGTAAGTTTCAGATAAATTTTCCCTTGTAAGTTTTGCTTTAGTTTGTATTGTTGGTGTATAGGCCTTGTCACAGGGAAGTACTAATGGTACTTTAGCAGCTTTGATCAATTGCAACTGTTAGTGTATCTTTTATTTTATTATTTTCTTGGGGGCTTGAAATGGTCTTTCACACCATGAAGGGCCACACTTGTACCAATTACTGTCTCTGTTAAACTGTGATGCCAGTCTTCTGGACAATAGAAAACACGTTTGAGAGAGAACTAACAGGACAGATCAAGCAGCACCAGTATATTGGTGACAATGCACTGCTGATGGTATTCTCATATTTTGTTCATGCATTTAGATTACCATTGTCTTTCATCATAATTCTATTAATCACTACTTTTAAATAATAAACAATGAAAATAAAGAAAGTAATATATTTTAGGAAAATGAAAATTAAATTCTGTAAGGGAATTAATTGTATTAAAAGTTTATTAATGTTTATAATCTTTTACACACATTTCCATGAGCAAAATTCAGCTCATGCTGATCTACTACATAGTTTGATCACGCTGCAGGATTTCACATAGGCGTTTCCCCTTGTTTGAATGTCTGCCATAAATATAAGGGAGTTGCCTATTTTTGTCCTAAACCCCCTGTGTTTGTAGTATATCACAAAACCATGTGGCTAACAGCCTTTCTCAAAGATAGCGAGGAGTGGAATACAAATGATTGAGGTGGAAGTGCAAAGGCAAAACTACATGTGGAAACTTGTAAAATGCCTTTTTCAACTATTTGTAATCTTGCCTTTTAGTGAATTGTCAACTCAGTTTTTGAAGAACAGCACTTAATAGTGAAGTAGGATACATTTGCCACAGAAGTTTCTACATATAAATAAAATACCCCCTGTCTAATATCCTTTGTGCATTGCCTCCAGTAAACAGTGTTGTGGCTAACAGCAGAACTTACGTTTATTCAGACAATCTAACATGCAGGCAGATTTCTGTTCCCATGTAAAGCTCCCTACCTTTCCCTAAAACACTGTGCAGAGCAGCTGTGCTCTGGTTCCCCGGGAACATTAAAGCAGTGTTCAAGATCAGAGCCTGGGACTCTAATGAGAACAGTGTGGATGTAAAGAGTCTGCCGGATTTGAGAGGGGAGTGGAAGCATCACTTTATCACATCTCATTCCTGTGAGAGTTAACATAGGGTGCTCTCACAGGTAGGAGTTAAGGTGCTCTGGAATAAAAGTCTGCGCAGTTCCCTGGAACCAGGAGCTGCCAGTGAAGTGGATGCAGGCTATGAGCTCACCTGCTTGCAAAGTGCTGCTGCCATTTCCCCTTCCACCTCAGGCTGCCCTGGGGTGAGGGTGTTACTCCATTCACTCTGGAGTTTCTCATGCTCTTTGCCTTAAAAACCTGTCCGGAGGGTGCTGCTGGATGGGCTGAACGCACATCTGATTAGTTGCCAGGTATGAATGTGGTGCTTGGGTCCGTTTCAAAGCAGGGCTCCAGCACCATTGCTTCAGATCATGGCTTTGTGGGCTCAGGCGCAGAGTGAGACTCCAGGCGAGCCCCAGCATGAGCCATTCCTGCAAACAGTGCCTGGCTCAGAGCAGCCTTTCCATCAGGCTTAATAAGTATAGGCATGAATAAACAGATGAAACAGATGGGACCTCGTCTGGATTGCAGAAGTGCTCAAGGACTGTCTTCCATGAGCAGGGAGGAGAAATGATTGTTTGCCAGCAGTAAGTTAGGGCAACAATTAGTTTGAATTTAGTTCACACTAAGACCTCAGACAAGGGCATAGTTAGCCCCAGATGCAAAGGAACATATCTGTGTTTATTGGCTGACTTTCTGAGTAAAAAGGAGTATGTTAATCCAAGATAGGGGTTACAAGAACAAGGCAATGCTGGCTTGATAGACCAGATACGCTTTTTAAAGTTGAATTTTATTTTTTCTCTTGGGTAAAGCTAGGATAAAAGTAGCTAATGTGTAATACAGACATCTATACTGATGTAATGGTTTAGGCCATCATAGGGATGAAAAAAATGTTGATCCATGTTTTCTGAAAAGTCAGCAAATGACAGTGAGAGAGCTAAGAAAGCTGAGTTAGGAACAAGTGCATAATCTAAAATTTAGCAGTCAATCAGGAAACTAGGTTTGTGTGCACTGTTTCTAATAGGGAATAAAATCTGTCCTGCTGAATGGAGTCACACAAGTTATACACAGTGTTTATATCCTAGTTGAGTTTCACCATACTTGTACAAGTCTTCTGAGAACCTGTTTCCCGTAACAGAACAAGGTTGGCAGTGCAGGCTATACACACATCTGTTTCCTGGAGCATGGCAAATCTGCAGTTTGCATCGCGAAGTTGGTTGCACATGTTCTAGAAAGCTTGATGCTGAAGAGGAAAAAAGTTAATATGGGTTGTTTCAGAATGGTTTTCAGGTCTAATTTAGTTGGTTACTCTGAAAACAGAAACCTATATAATTTCTCAGCAGAAGTCGAGAGACTTTACTTACTGTAATGCTTTTTGACTGCATAGAGTGATGGTGAAGTTTGTGTTGAATTGTTCTGTGCAAAAGTTCTGGTGAGGTTTAACAAAGCTTGTTGGGCAGCAGAAGATAGAAGAAAAAATACTGGCAGAAAAGAAATACGGATTATTAACTAAAGTCTCAGCTGACTTGAAGCAAGTTTTGTTTGCCTGCCTGACAAGCACATACATCACATTGAAGATTCACGTTTGGTTATATTTTAGTTTTGTGGTCTGGTGGCAACTGGAACACAAAATGTACAGCAACAAGTTCTCAATTACTTTCCAGCTCGTGAACTGGTGTGAAACCTGATATGTTGTGCAAAACACTAGAAATTATCTCAAACAGGATTATGAATGTAGTCAACACATGTAAAAAGAGAAATGAAGCAGAGACATTGAAGTGAAAATGCATTTTCTTTGCAGATTTAGAAGATACACCTGCCATTCCATTACTCTGGGAAATGTACTGCCACCCTCAGTGCTAATCCATTTTCCTCCTAATATAAGGCTATAATCTGTATTTCCAAAACATGTAGAAACTCCCAGCTACCATGGCCACCAGGGTCACCAAGCATAGGACAAAATGTAGTTAACTCAAACAATTTCAACACGACACAAGGCATTCATTAGATTGGAGCCTAAAATCCTTGTGACAGCAGGTGTCAAAGAACGTTATACGCTTGTGACTTTCTAGCAATTCCATGTGTTCACCAGATTGGTAGCCAAATAGGAATTCAGGAAGTACCCTTCTTCATAAAAAAGGTGATTAGTGAAGTCAAATTTTGTTGTAACGTCCTTAGGACATATGCTCTTTTTCATAATCCTTTTATATGAGTATTTTTGAAATGTGATTTTAGATTACATGTAGATATTTAGATCTACATTAATTTCTCTTCTATTTTTCTTAGATTGTGTTCTCTTTCAGGGGCCAACTCTCCTATCAATCTGTTAATGCAAGGAACAGGATAGCAGACTCTTATAATAGTAGTTCCTAACCTTTTTCAATTTGCAAATCTAATTTTTTTCAAATGAGTTGCTTTCTATTCTTGAGTCAATGCAAGCTACTATCAGTAGATATTTCTCCACAATGTTTTGTGGGTTTCTTAGAAATAGTTCTCAGACCATCAGCAAATACAGTTCACACTTTGAGATTACCAGTGTAGAAAAAATACTGGTAGTATTGATAATACTACACATGAATCCACTACCACTCATTTTTATCTGCTAATACTTGTTCTTGCACTTTGGGAAAAAAATCAGTTCTGCCATGAGGTCTATTGGAAAATCTGATTTCTCTGAGTTTTCAAATTAACTGGTATTACAGATTTGTGTTTTGGTATCTGTAGCGGTGTTGCTGATTGCCTCAATTATAGTGTGTTTGTTTGTCTTTTTGAATCTTTCTCTGGTCATATGTAACAAAATTGAGAGTTCCTTCTTCATATTTGCTGAAAGTTTATCATAGCCAAATGTTTAAGTGGTAATTATATAGGCAGGAAGTGGGGAAGACTTTCCATGTGCTTCTGTGGGGACAGAATTAATTTCTTAAGTCATGGTTGGTGTATCCCTGAAGATATTCCTTGAATCAGACAGACTTGTGAGCCTGAAGCAGTAGTGACTGAGTAGTGACTATTTAGTTTGATCCCTATGACAGGAAGTCAGACTGTGGATTATGTGGTTCTTCTTGGTTTCACAGCTTGTGAATTTCAAAGTAGATGTGCAATACAAAGGAAGAAAGTTAAAATACCTTTAATGACACTCATTTAAAGGAATTGTTCAATTTACCATTTAATTAGAGGTGACATTAGCTTGTAGGACTTGGATCTGTAAAACTTACTTTTTTATTTGGGCTTTTTTAGGAGAAAATACTGGCTCCAACATTTAGTTTCAGACATGATACTTTAGATTTCGAGTTTGTTCTATCCTCTCTTTAAAAGTAAATAAAAATTTAAAAGTTTGCACAACATTGTGCCATTTGGTTGTTACCAAAGCTCAATGGAACTTTTTTCTTGTTCGTCGAAAACTAAAATGGAGGAGAAATTCATCCTAACCATTCTTGTTTTGACTGATACTGTGAATCTTGGGTTTTCTTCTCATTCCATCTGCCTCTGTGCAATGAGATGTAACTGTGTTGGGATGAAAGCTTTGAGAGACTGACCTGGGACCCACTGTCTGACAGACATAGAGTAGGCCAAAGAAACTTTGCTTGTTCCCCTGCTCTCTGTCCCTAACCAGGCAAACTTCCCCTTGACCCTGCTGAGAGTCATCCATCACTGCAACTCAGCAAACCAAACAGAAAATTATTGAAGTGCTTTCTAAGTGAGACACTCTTGGAAAGGTCTTGCAGATTCAATTGAGGGCCTGAATCTGGACTCACCCATGTGTGCCTAGCTGGGAATCTCGCCCCACATCTTACATTAACTTGTTTAGGCATTTCCCAGGAATGCAAAGAGGTCCTGACATTTGATGGAGAAGTTTAGATAAGTTGCATGAAGCTAATTATATACATAGACATAGAACTAAGTACTGGAAGGAGTCTCATTTAAAAAAAAANAAAAAAAAAAAAAATCTGTGGAGTGCGTAGGGATTGATTTCTGATGGTTTGGTATGTATGATTGAATTTACTGGTATCTATTAAGACCCAAGAGACATGTGTAAACAATATCTTGAAGATCCTCACTCTTTGTTCTGAAATTGTCTCAGAAGTTCCAAATTTATTAGGAATACATATAAACACTTCGCAATTGCTCAGGAGTCCTGACTAACAATTCACAGGATGGAATAAAAATTTTCAGACTTAGATACTTTAAAACAGCTATCCAAAAATATGCTCTAATGCTCTAACCGTTCTTCAGAAGACACGATTGAGTACTCTCTAATAAAATCAGATCTCCTCTTGCGGTGCCTAGCACCATAAATATGAAATCTTTGTCCCAAAGCATAACTCACATTCACTGATTGATTTGATAGCAAAATTACAAAGCCAAGCTAGCCAGGGAATGCTTATAATAGCAGCTTTTGAAGCTTTCCTCCAGATGAAGCATCTGTCCCCCTGCTGCTGTGCCAGTGTCTATAAAATATACTATCACTAGCTCAAAAATTATTGTCATTGTGTAAAATGAAACCAGAAGTCTGTTGTGGTTTAGATTATTGTTTCATGTATTAATATTAAGCACAGTTTCTCAAATGGGTAATAAATGAGAACTGGCTTGTGCATTATATCCAAGCTTATTGTTAGTGCTGTAAGGGGACAGTAACACAGCAGTTTGTCAAAATTCAGTCTGTGTTCAAACTGCTTGGGATCTTATTATTTTAAACATCAGAGTTGCAGACATGCTTGTAATGATTACTTAGAAACTCTGTCAGAAGAATACGTTGTTCTAAAGAAAAGCTTTATTATTGGTCTTTGGCTTGGAGTAATCATATACTGGTAAAGTGCCTACATATTTTTCTTAACCAATATTAGCATACAATTACACAATTTAGTTGAAAGATAATTTTCAACTTAAAAAAAAAAAAAAAAAGAAAATCAAGCAGTTTCTTTTCTGTTTTTCTCTTTTCTTTCCCCATTATCTGACATACAGTGATGAGTTTAGGTTAGTAAAATGTGCATTCCTGGTTTTGTTCCATGCACCTTCTGCAAATTCATTACACAGTTATTTGGGAGTGTTCATGTTTCTCTTTTCTACTCTTAAAAATATAGAAACTGTCTCTAGTATGGTTTCTTCAGTGTTAAAACTCCAAACATGATTGTGTCCAAGGTGTGCACTTTCTAAATATATAACCTGAAGTGACAGCCTTTTGATGGAATCCATCCATTTGATGGAAATCCAGCCATTTGATGGAATATCACATTCTTTTCCCATGGCAGAAGTGGAGCCACGGCACAGGACTTTATTGTGAGCTGTGAGGAATACTGTGAATAATTACGTCAGAAGCACAATATGCTTAACTTTCCTAAATTTCATGGAGCCAAGCCTTGTTCACATCTACAAATTTATGCTGTGTTACACCCAGGAGAGTCAGAATGATTGTCTGTCTGAGGCTTAAGGATTTCAGGACTGACAGGTGGTAAATGAACGTCTTTGATCTCATGAGAATCCATAAGGGTTTAATGAGGACTCAAGCGCTGCTTCCACCTGTCCAGTAGAGAGCTGAGTTTCAGCTTGTGTTCTGAGTGCCTTGATCTTGTGCTATTCATCTGACTCAGTAGAGAAAACGATCACTGGTTTCAGTGGGAGTGAGATCTACTTTCTAATGCCGCTTGTGTTAATTATGAAATTAACTCATCAGGGAGTTGGCTGGATGTAGCATTTTTGTGCTTCAGCTACAGCACCTCACAAGCAGCTTCCATGTTTACATCTGGTATATTAGTCTGTAAACATTTCTAGATAACAATCTCTTCTTACATCTTATTAAGCTAGTGGAAACGACTGTTTTCCTACCATCCCACAGACCTGAAAAATCAATGAACATTTAGACTATAACAGTGATTTTCAGGAGATCGCTGCCACAGTCACCTTTCCTAGAAGCTTACAAGAAGTTTGTCAAACCCGAGTGAAGGGAATCTGCTCAGCTGTGTCCTAAGAAACAGCTACCCCATGCTGCTACAATTTTAGTTAAAAGTACTGAGCCAGTGACATGAGAAAATTTTCACTTGAAATGATCCATTGTCTTCTACCATCTGGAAGACAGCAGAACTCAGCTATCCAGCTAAGCCTTACCTTAGGCCTAATTGGAATGTCTGATCACTCTTCTGTATCTAATTCAAATTGTTAAAAAGAAATCTCAACCCTCTATAACTGCTAGGAATAGATCATATGCCTGGTATCCATTCTAGCAACATGCTTGTTCCAGTGAAGAGAAACCTCTCCATAGCAATTAGTCCTTTCCTTAAAATGACAAAGTCTGCACTTTATACTTGTCCCTTCAGTAAGGATTACCTGAAAAAATAGTTGTTTGAGAAGGAAACGAGGCAAAACAGAATTAGGAATTTCGAGTCAATTCATGGCATGAGATTTATCACCTAGACAAAGAAGTGTCAATTTGAGCTCCAAAGCTGAGTATTTTACAACACTTTGGAACAAACCCACTTCAGTGCTTGAGCTGCGAAATTATAGTTTTCTTTCTACAAATAGATCATCCTTTTGACTCTCCTTTTCTTTTCCAAACTTCATTCCATCACTGAACAGTAAAAAAATCTTATCCCACAAATCTGCCGGGTTTAAGAGTAGGAGAAGGGCAACAATCATGACCCAGAGGAAAAGGAGAACAAGGTTTTAGCTCATAGCAAGACCTATTTATCTGTGTTAGGTGGGTCTGGCCAGACCTCAAACAAAATCTGATGGCATGGCTCAGCATCCCTTAATATGGAAAGGGTGGGCGTGCATTACAGGCAAGGTGCTGTTCTAATGAATTTCGAGCTGTTGTTCCTCAAAGGAATGGGTGCCCTGTTGGAGAGACCTTGACAAACCAGAGGGCTGGGCAATCACCAGTGAAGTTCAAGAAAGGAAAATGCCAAATTCTGCACCTGGAATGGGGCAGCCCTGAATGTACAGCCAGACTGGGAAATGAGAGGCTGGAGAGCAGCACTGTGGAAAAGGGCCTGGGTATCCTGGTCAATGGCAAGTTGAACATGAGCCAACAGTGCCCTGGCAGCCAGGAGGACCAAGCGTGTCCTAGGGTGCATCAGGCACAGCATCACCAGCCGGGCAAGGGAGGGGATTGTCCCGCTCTGCTCTGCACTGGGACAGCCTCACCTCAAGTGCTGGGGACAGTTTTGGATGTCACAATAGAAGAAAGACATTAAACTATTAAAGAGTGTCCCAAGAAGGGCCACAGGGATGGTGGAGTGCCTTGAGGAGAAGCCACATGAGCAGTAGTTGAGGTCACTTGGCCTGTTCAGCCTGGAGGATACAGAGGGGAGACCTCATCACAGTCTACAACTTCCTCATGAGGGGAAGAGGAGAGGCAGGCACTGATCTCTTCTCTGTGGTGACCAGAGACAGGACCAGAGGGAATGGCCTGAAGTTGTGTCAGGGAAAGTTTAGGTTGGATATTAGGAAATGCTCCTTCACACAGAGGGTGGTCGGGCACCGGAACAGGGACCCCAGGGAAGTGGTCACAGCACCAGCCTGACAGAGCTCAAGAACAACACCTGGACAACATTCTCTGGTGCATGGTGTGACTCTTGGGGATGGTGCTGTTCAGAGCCAGGAATTGGACTCAGTTATCCTTGTGGGTCCCTTCCAACTCAGCATATTCTGTGATTCTGTAATACAATCAGCCAAGTGTGCCAGAGGCCTCTGCATATCTGACCACATTCAGGCGTGACAATAGCACCGATTAACTGGAGTTGGCCAAGAGTTGGTTCTACTTCACTCCCAATTTTTGTTCAGTCTTAAGGCAGCTGAGAAAACATAAGCTGAGAGTGTGTATTTATGTGCACTTCCAAACAAAGTTTAATGTGTGCCATTCTGCAGTACCATCAGCAACTCTGAAAGCATTTTGAAACAAATTAAATTCTGCAGCACCTCAGCAGAATTCAGTGAATATCACAGCTACATTCTGCACAGAAGCAAAGAATAAGTAGTCATGGAATTTGCCCAACACCATGAAATGGAAGCCTAGATTTATTTTGTCCACTTTGACTTCCTTCCCACCTGCCTATTTTTATTACATTTCAATAATTAAGTGGAGCTAGAAAACACTTCCTTCATTCTTGGACAAATTCTAATTTATAGATTTTGTATGTGGTTTTCTTAATTCCTCTAAATAGATTTGCTTAGGGAGCAGTAAACATATGAAAATTAATTTGAAACTATAATCAGACTAAGAAGTACAATTATTCTTTCCCAGACAAAACAAGCTTCAAAAAATTTCATGCTAGCTTTCTTCTGATGGGACAGCCTTGTTGAACAAAAGGATTCTTTCCAAGATCTTCATACTTTCTTTCCATACTTTGTGTAGAACTGTTGCCCTAATTTTTCTATTGCTTTTCTGTTTGGAATCTTCTAAAGTTAAATTTTGGAAGTACAATTATTTAACTGCTCAGGAGCCTGTTTGCATATGTGCCATGAAGGGCATGGTACTTTTTCAAAGAAAGTGTGCCAGCTGTCTTGATATTATACTGATGATAATATTTTCCTGTTGTGTGTTTGCTTTTAACTACCAGATCCTCTCCTGGGACACATTTAGAGAGGTGTTCATGCATGATGTGTTGGGTCTTTTTTCACTAACCTGCCAAGAATTGTTATGTTGTTATGGGGATACAATATATACTTCTATGAGAAATAGAATTCCAGTCTAATCTGGGACCTACGGTTCAGATCTAACACAAAACTTGACAATTTTCACTACAGTCAGACTTGTGTTTGATACACAGAAACCAAATCTGTGTGGAGCCAAGTACAGACTTTGGGTATGAGGGAAATATTGCTCCATGTTTGCTTTCAAAGGAGAAAAGCCTGTCACATGCAAACACTGCTCTGTTGAAGTTATGGTAGGCTTAGTTTAATTGGGACAATATTGAACTCCAGCTCCACAAACTTGTGTCAGAATAAGTAATTTCATACCTAAGCAGGAACAAAACTCCAGTGTAGTAACAAGGTTCTTTAATTATTTTCTTGTGTAACAATCAACACATATTATTTTTTATTATAATAATTAGGACTAGAGAAATATGCTCTAGCCAAAATAAAAGCCAATTAGGTATTATTGTTATTAATACTATCTGATGATGTGATCTGCAAAAATAATGGGTGCATTCTAAATGCCTCGGACGAAAATATTGAAACTTGAAGGAATGAAGTTAGCGTCTAAATTAAAGGCCTGATTTATTTTTTTTGTCGAATGCCAGGCTGTTAAACAAAGCCAAACCCAGTGGCGTGCCAGTAAGTTAACAGCATACCACCATGAGAACAGCTTCAGTTGGATTTATGGTCCCTCTGTCTGAACCTTTTCTCTTTGAAGATGCCTAACTTAAATCTGCAGCATGGGTGGCAGGAGTGCGAGAGAGGGAAAAGGCTGCAGTCACTTTTCTGGTCCCTCTTGCAAGGCAATGGTACAATAGCACCAGTAGCCTAGAAGGGCTTTCTTCATGCTAGGAAGAAGCAGACAAACTGTCTCCTCTTGTTCTAGTCACAGCATGGCTTTCTTAGGGAGTTATTTTTTTTTCTCAGCTTGAAATGCTACAAATAATAAAATGGAGCATTATTTTCTAATCTGAAGTTCTTTAGAAGTGAATGTGAAGGTGATGCAAAAAGTCTTTCTGACTGGAAAGAATTATTTTCCTTTTTGCTGTTTTAACTATTGGAACACAGGAAAGAAGGAATCATGCTGAAGGAAAAATTAAAGTAAAAGATGGGGGAAAACCCTCAATCATTTTACTGGGCAGGTAAAGAATTAAAAAAAAAAAAAAAATCAACCCCATCAAACCAAAACAACGATTACTTTTGGAGTCTTTGTGACCTCATTTGGTATTTTGTCTTTCTGCTGGAAACCCCAAAAAATATAACTAGGCAATTCTCATGATAACTGTTGGATAAAATTCCCTTTACAAGGAGAAAGATAACATTCAAACATTTTCACTTGTTCTGCTTCACATTTTGAAGATATAGCCAAACCCTCCTGCTTATATTTCTTACTACAGCGGCACAGACACTCGAGTGAGAGATATTCTTCGGTATGCTCTTTCCCTGGAAGTCATTCAAAACTGGTAGGAGGAAAACAGGCATCCTGCCATGAGCCAGCATTGTCCTCTCTCTGCTTTCTACATCTGGCAGAAACCCCTGCTGCCACTCCCACCCCATCCTATTTTACCTCCCCCTAGCAACTCTGTGGAGGGTTGCTTTTTTATCATTATTGTAATCAGGTATATGAACTTCTCATTCTACCCAGCTTTCTCCGCTGAATACTTGCTTACAAGTCCGAAGTCACCTTCTGTGCCCATCCTAGTATACCACTGAGACAATAGCATTTATTCTGTCTCACAGGGTGTCAGAAACATAATAAAACCATGACTGTACATTGCATTGAAACCCTGAGAGAAAAATCAATAATAAAACCATGATTAACTAGCATGTGTGCTGTAACTTACAGCATTTCCGGATAGCAAAATGCCCTGGATGAACAAGAAATAATGTACTGCATCCATCTAAAGGGCGAAATTCTGGACTTTCTCATATTTAAAATAACTCTTCTTTTTTTTTTTTGCACAGCTCTTCTCTGGTATTTAGAAGTTTGTTTTAGCTAATTCAAACACAGCACAGACAGAGTAGCTACAGATCTGCTTTAATTTGTAGCACCTGCCTTATTTCCCTTGCCTGTACCTAACTCCCCATAAACCTCTCAAAGCCTCACGTTTGAAGGTTTGACTCTGTGTGGTTAACCAGATAATCTCAGTTGTATGGGACGTCCTTGAATCTGCACCCTGCCTCAGCAAGTTCAGGAAAGCTTTTGGGAACTGTTTTTGTCCCCGCTTTTAGGAACCCCACACAAGAAAAATAGGTTTCCTGCAAGCTGTCATAGAGCATACATGATTTTCTCTACCTCTCCATCTCAAGATATTGGTAGTGGGAAATAGTCTGTAGAAGTGCCAAAAGGGATTAATCACTTGAGTAATGAGCAATATTGATAACAAAAATAAAAACATGGTCACTTTAAAGTCTAATCTCCATGCAAGCTGAAAACCTTTCCTTTTCAGAACATTCAAAAAATTAAAAAGTACCCAAATAAAATTAAAAAGTGGCATGAAAAACAACTTTCATTCATAGAAAAAAAAATAAATTATTCAAACTTTCTTATCCTTACTTGGGCCGACTAGGGGAATTTTCACTGAGAAGTAGAAAAGGAAAAATGTATTTCCCTTCAAGGCAGATTGTTTTTACAAAATAATTCCTTAAAGCTGAACTTCATTGCAGTGCAGAAGGAGACATCTACTCAGGAACACAAATTTTCCTTATGGGAAGCAAAACTTACTTTTACATTTCCAATTTTGTAAAAGCAGAGAAATTGTCTCTTTTGAAAAATAATATGGTTTGCTTCTATTTACTTCTGGACAGCCTGTTATCTTTTTTTCATAAGGCATTCAAATGTTTGTCAGATATTATAAGTTTTTCCTTTTACTCCACAAATATTTCTCTAATTCTGACTTTGGCTATCAAAAAATCATAGTATCATGTCTAGCAAGAGACTCCCTTTCAATCATTTCAGTGTTATAAGCTTAAGACAGTAGCATGTCCTAGACCTAATTCCCATGATTTCTGCCCTGATCTGTGCTTTCTCTTATTTAGCCAAACTTCCCTAAGAGACTTTGTAACCACTGATTTCTTCTGTTTTTTTTTCCCTTTTAAGTATAAGCTACCTTTGATATAAACTTCTCTGCCTTCTTGCTTTGTCATACTATTTCTGCTTTCTTAGTTCTACAGCTTAGGAGGAAACCAGAGGTAATTTGGGTCTGTGACCTGAGTCTTCTCAGATGCTGAAGTTAGCTATTAAATTCTGCTTAACTCAGACCTGGTATATTTTTTATTCTAGAAAATGATTATGTACTTATAATTTGTGTGATAGTCTATAGCACTGGATATTGGAGAAGTTACATTTATACTAAGCAGCAGTTCTGAGTAGGTTTCAGAATTATGACTGTTGTTTTATGTATAACCAGTGCAGTCAAATAGAAACAATCAATTGTATCAGAATGGAAAAATGTGCTATGATTTTTTCGTTTTGTTTAGACAACAAGGAAGGTTGTAAGAGGTTTCATGGCTGTTGGTAAGGCAAGTAGATGAGTATAGTTTTAATGTTGCTGCATGTGGCAGCAGACTGGAAAACCTTTAACTTATATAATATTTCATCAATCTTTAAATAAACTTCAGCTTCAATCATGATATGCTTTGAACCTGACACCATGATTCACTGATGCACATGCTCCCACCTTCCGTTGTGCTTTGTCAGTTAACCGGGTTCATACAGGTGACCTTTCTCTGTATCTTGGCACGTAGTGACACTGGCAAATGAATGCGCCTTTTTGTACCACTTTTGGCTTAAAAATGAGAAATTTATTCCTGAAGACATCACCTCTCACTGTACCCTTTGGATTCAAGTAAATGTTTTGTGTTTGGAGCTATTATGAGAACACTGCTCCTTCTCACTCCTTCCAAATGAGAACCACATGCTGGTAACTTGGGATCTCTTGGAGACCAGCAATGCAGTTTCTGATACATGATTTTGGCTGTTTTCATTGACAGCTATCTCAAGGGAAGTAATGAAAAACTCAGAATGACAACTGTTCTATTGCAAATATTATCATCTTGGGAAACAGGTTAGAGAAGAATATAATGAACAAAAGTAATATTACCCAGCCTTCTATAAAAGGACTCTTTTCATGATGACCAACCAAAATATATTAAGCCAACATAAGCTGTGACAATAATTTATATTCCCAAGTAGACAAAGTATGCAGCTAGAGGTAAGACTTAGATTTGTTTCATAAATAGAAAAAGGACAGGATGACTAAGATGCATGTGTTTTATTTCCATTCTGACCTGCAGTGGGACTCAGGGTTTGTCATTTTTACCTTCATGGATTTGAATTTGCACACCTATTGCCAAAATTCTGTCCCTGAAAATTCCTTCGTCCTTCCCGCCTTCCCCAAAATCATGCAAAAATGCTAAGCATTGGTATCATGCACAGATCACAAAAACCAGGAAATACTATAGTTGGGGTTGGTATGTGACCTGTTACTCTGACATCCTCAAACAATGGTATTATTATAACCCTGCTGAACGGGACTTTTGTGGGTGTGCCAGAAAGAGAACCCAATTCCCCTGAGTACCATGGCCATGCTTTAAAATTGAAACATTTAGACGTTATATAAAAAATATAATTTACATGTATATTTTTAATAAGTTCTCATATTCCCTATATTTCTGCAGTGGATAATACTGGATTTCCAAGGAGGAACATGTGTGTTGCCATGTAACTGTGCTTGTATGCACAGAAGAACCTGCTTTGGTCTCACAGTCAAGATATGATAGTAATTAATGCTAATTGCACTAGGGTTGACACTTGCAATATTCTCTGAGTATTTTTTTTTCTCGAATGGTTATCTGGCTTTTTAGTTGGTAAAAAAAACAAGCTGAAAAGAGCACATCTACCTGGGAAAAAATTACTGAATCCAACTTGAACAACATTATAAGGAAGAATATAAGACCTTTCAGTCTGTAGCACAAACCTGAACCACTTGAAGAACCAAGCAGTTGATAACAGTAGTGTGTTAATATTTATGGTGTGAACAAGCGCTGGACAGCATAACTTGTGGATTTTGTTAAGTGACAGAAGAATAAAAGGAAAAAAGTAATAATAGTTTCTGTTCTTGCCTCTTGAAATGCCTTTCTAGGTCACTTTGTTTTGTTTTGGTTTGGTTTAGCAGTTTTCTTTTCATAAGTGGGATTAATTTTTATAAAAATTAAGTAAAAGAATTTTTAATAATAATAATTTAACTACCCAAGATGTAAGATAACTGGAATAATGAACTTCACTTAATAAATTCCTGTGAGATCCCCCATTGGTACCATCTTAGAAGTTGGAATGCAGAATGTAAAGAAAAAATAAAAGGGAAATTAAAAGAAAGGCACATAAATTATCACAGACAAAAGCGAATGGGAAAAAACTCACCCAAAGTTTAGCTCTGTTTGCCAGAAAAGAATAACATTAAGTATAATGGTTTTTGCAATATGTGAGGGCTATCTGAAAATGTTCTGTTTGAATTAACTGGGACAAAAGAAAAAAGGTGACCTGGAGCAGAGGAAGGAAAAACATCTGTTTTTATTGGAAAAATGAACTTTCTATTAAAAAAAAAAAAAAAGTCCTATAAGTTTAGATTTGGAGTTGTTGCCACATAGGTGTTGTGGTTCAACTACCTTGGTCTTTTCTGGCCAACAGATGGGTTGCAGCATGAGGCATGGGCCCTGTATGAAGTATGCAACTTACGTGTTGAGAGACCTAATCTAGCCAGTAAAGATGAAAGTAAATGAAGTACCAAAAGTAATACATCAAGATGACACTTCCCAAAAAACAATATTCAGGTTCATTAAGGGTTTTGACCCAAAATAAACATCAGAGTTCTGAGTAATACATTTTCTGTCTCTTTCCACCTACATCACACTTGTATCTAAAAAGCCCTGGAAATGAGCACAGACTTGAGGGATTCTTTGGATACTTTTTCAGTAAAGGCCGTGTCAGTGTTTTCAAATTTATATAAGAGACTGGAGGACTACAGATGGAATACTCAGAAAACTCCATGCAGAGCAAAAGCACGTTCTTGAAACAGCTCAGCTCCTCTTTACATGATGGGAAGGTCGTGACCGAGGGAAAATGGTTCTGAGTCTTTCTTTACAATACCTACTACAGTTGGGATTGGATGCCTGCTTCCTGGCTACTTTAAACTGTTCCAGGAGTAAACCTCAGTCAACCCTGTTTGCAAGCAGAGCTGCAAGGTAAAGGCTTTGTTTTAATTGGCAGTGTTGTCCAGGATGCAGAAAAGATAATGTGAATGGAACAGGAAGACTCAACAGACCCACCACAGAGAAGGTTACAGTTGCCTTGACATTCTCTACACTGGTTGCTGCTACTGCTGGCATTCCAAACATTTCCCTCCATTTTTTTCTCTGTCTTTTATTTTGGAAAGAGACCTTTGTAAATCTGAAATAGCTAATGAGTAAGGACACCCACAAGTATTTACTAGGGCTGATAAACAATGGAAAACTCAGTGAACGATCTCAGCTTATTTTTATGAAGATGAAAAGCTGTTCATGTTTGCCAGGTCTAGAAGCCTCAGGCCATCACCATTAAAATAGTAAAGGCATCATCAGAATAAAAGGGACTTGAAAATTGAGTTCTGGACCCTGTCTCCACAGCAAAATGCACCTTTTAAATGCAAAAGTATTGCTTTCAAACCATATTGCTCAAGCATACATGAATGTTACAGGGTGGGCTTTAGTACATTTGTCTAACAAGCAAGTATAAGCCTCTGGTTGAAGCCATTTTCGAAAGGACCTTTGGCTTCTTACCTGTGAAGATGAAGAGAAGTAACACTATCTCTGTTTCTGATATAGACACAGTTCGTAGGAAAGCAGGGCTGTACTCAATTATTCACAGCTTTCAAAAGATTTTCCAGAACCAGAGGAGGTACAGAAAAACTGTGAGATGAATTATCATGCAAGGAGAAAAATAAACAGTACAACATGCTTAAATAATCAAGAAGACAGAGAAGCATTTTAACTGGCATGGCATCTCCCTGGAGAAAAAATGCCCAGTGCTACTCTTGTGAATCTGCCAGGGCCAGGGGTCTGCAGGATAAGGGGGCTGTCCTTGGGGGTTTGTCGAGCCAAGGCATGACAGCCAGGACCTGTGCTGCCACTCCAGCCAGGTGCAGGCAGCTGGGGGCACTGGGACAGTTCCATTCCCAGGCATCGGGCACCTTCCTGGGAATGGAGACAGGCTGAGGCATGGACATGATTTGGACCTGGCTTGGCAGGACTGAGGAGAACTGGGGACCAGCTCTGCCATGGAGTTGTTGACACTGGGGCTGGCGGACCTGGGGGCTGACACAGGGGTCCTGGCCTGTGGCCAGCATGGGGGGAGCTCCAGAAGACTGGGCAGGGACATAGCAAGGGTATGACTTCACAGCACGTGGACTTAATAATGAGAATGATCTTCCCAAGGAAGTAGAATATACTCCATTTTTGTGTTATTCAAATGAATTCAGTGGTACTTTTCCAGAAGGTGGGATGTGCTGGTGAAAACCTGTAAGCCAAGTCAGGGAACATGGCCTATTTGTGTTACATGATTTTCTAGTCTGCAGATCTCCTCTCCTGCTTCAGTTTAGACATGGTTTCCATTCAGCCTAAATCAGGCCTTCCCTGCAACAGAAACAAAATAAAAATATCTTCTCTTGGTACCAAATATGTGCAGACAGTTACCTAAGTTCAATTAAATCTAAGTAAATTTTTGTGCATCTATTGGCTTGTGTTTGGGCTTTAAGCTGAATTTAGGATATGTTCAGATATAGTCCTGATCAGATCAGAAAACAGTAAATTGACACATAACACCCCCAACACCATTTTTCCTCAGATGTCAAGTAAAGACATTGTTACTTTTGTTTGTGTACTTCATTTGAACAGGCTAATGAAGGAAACCAAGCATCAGCACTTACCAGCTGCCTGCAGGATGTCTGTTTCAGATGGGAATAGGAGTTAGGGAGATAAACAGAGGAGCTTCATTGCAAGATGATCCTGGCCAGGGCATGGTACAGCAAAAAATACTTTTTCCATATGAAACCCTCTTCTACATGATGTAGGGCTCTAACTCATCACATGAGAGAACACTGTGCACATTTCTGCCCAAACTCAGATAGAGAAATTATAGGCACTTAGTGAAGCAGTTGTTTATGAAGCCAAGTACGATTGAGAGCTGGTAAGCACAATTACTGTACTGTAGCAAAGGAGCTGGCACTTGCCAGCAGCTGCTCTTCTATTGAGTGCTGTGCTAGCAGACTGCCAACTGGGTCAATGGGACCAGGAGCTGGAAGGCTTGAAAGCTTTTTGGCCAATCTTTTTGCAGCAATCAGTAAAGTTGGAATTGCCACTGCTTTTTGCACCATAGTAAATTGTTGTGTTACTGCAAAACTTCCACTACCTGTTAATTTCTCTTTTAAAGTGCCACAAAGGTTTCAAAATTTGTTTTGGGAGTTGTTAGGATTTGCGTAATCATTTGACAACTTGAAAAATGGTAGACAGATACTGGTAAACGATAATAGGAGGAATAGGAAATGTTGTTTAAAGGCTGGACCAGATAATCTTTTGAGGTTCCTTCTTGCCTGGATTGTTCAATGTTTGCTTCTAAAGGAAAGCAGAAAATTCTTGGCAAAAGCCTGCAAAGACCTGGGATTGATGATGCTTTAAACAGATACACAAAATAGCTTAAAAAGCCACAAACTTACTTGCTCTGCTGTTCTGGTACATATGGACCCTGAGGGACAAAGCAGGTTTTGAAAAATAGATTCTTAAAGGCCTGAAACTGAGGTTTTTGTAATTCATATAGTACCAGAGTAGACAGTTTAAATACCACAGTGGCAGCATGAGTTTTCTTGTGGCCCAAAGACTCTGCTTAGCTGCAAGTTCAAAGTTTCATGCTGCTGCCTTGGGCATTTCTAGCTTGCACTGTCAAAGAGGCATGAAAGGCCACCTTCATCTGCTGTGCCTGGCAGCAACCAGGCTGCCCCTTGCAACACAGGCAGGATTGGAGGCAGCAGGGCTATGGCTGTCCAGGCTTTTGCATGAGAGACCTGGGAAGTCACTATCTGAAGCCCACTTGAGACAATGTAATGATGTAAAAGGCTTTTAAAGAGTTTTCCTAATTTCAACATCTCAATATTACATAATGAGTCAGCTCAACCACTTTTTTTTTTTTTTTTTTCAAGCCAGTTAGTAAGTTGTCTCTTTTGTTTGTTTGGGTCTTTCAAACTACAAGATTAGAGGGTTTGTCATTCTTAATTTTTGATAGAGAAAATGCGAATATAAAACAATGAGAAAAAAATCCTGGCATAGAATGTCAATGTAGTACCTGAATTTATTAATATCCTATTAAATGAAAGTGATTAGATAGCACACTGATAGCAAGGTTGACAGGATTGTGTGTATTTAGTGTCTGTGAGACTAGAGAAAAACCCTGAAGGGTGACCCTGTAATGATGTTCACACACTTAAAATGATACTGTAGAGAAACGTATTGTTTTCATCTTCGTTCAAGGAAAGGAACCAGAATGATGAACTAGATCTGTAGCAGGAAAGATTCAGTTTTGGCACCATAAAATCCTCTCCATTAGCAGACACAGTGAAGAGCTACAGATTACAGAAGAGGTTTATGTATAAGGTGTCAATGAGAAGGCTATGCATGTTGTAGACAAGAATTAGACGTGAGGGATACTCAGCTGAGCAATGGGATGGAGCAAACATCATCTCATGCTCCCTTTTAACACCTTTTTCTATCATTTTATGAGTCTTATTTTCTTCAAACTTTTATCAGTTAGAGTTTAACTTTAGGGGACTGCTTAGATTTTTATTTCCCCACTTTATCCCCCAAACATGCATATCTGACTCCACTCCCAGCCTCCAGGTCCTGGAACTTGTTGGTCCTGGAACAGCCTATTGGTGTATGGTCTGGTTCCAGAATGGCATTGCTGACTTTGTCTCCCAAGCAACAAGTAAATGTCATCATTGCAGAACTCTCCAAGAGTTTGTATAAACAAAGGGCTTTTTATGCCAATAAGTTTTTTATCTTTCTTATTATAGAACTTCCATTAAAGTGCTAGTGTAAAGATAGCACCAGAAGGGGGCTGGAACTTCAACATCCTTTGTATTCCTTTTTCCTCAGAGTGTACCTAGATAATATTGTCTGTAGTGTAACCTGGTATTATATCCTCTCAGAGTTTCTGAGGAGCTGAGCCATTAGCAGTAAAGACTTTTTAAACAAGGGCATGTAGTGGTAGGAGTAGGGGAATGGCCTTAACCTGAAGGAGGGTGGATTTAGATTAGATATTAGGAAGAAACTCTTCACTGTGAGGGTGGGGAGACACTGGCAAAGGTTGCCTCGAGAAGCTGTGGGTACCCAGTCCCTGAGAGTGTTCAAGGCCGGGTTGAATGGGACTTTGAGCACCTGGTCTAGTGGAAGGTGTCCCTGTCCATGGCAGAGTGGTTGGAGCCAGATGATCTTTAAGGTCCCCTTCCAACACAAACCATTCTATGATTTGATCATGGGATAATTTCAGAGAAGACTAAGTTCTTAGTTCATCCAAACAGTTGTTATAATTAGGGTCATTTTATTTGATTTGTAGTTGGTCTTACAGACACAATATTGCATTGCGTCCCTGCCCCACTCCAAAAAACCAAACCAAACCAAACCCCAAACTAAACCAACCAATCAAAAAATCCCTAAACCACAAGCCTTCCCTGCCCCACCCTGCCAAACCCCAACAAAAACCAAAACCCTAAACTAAACAAACAACATCCCACTACCCCTCTACCCCAAAAAACCACCCTTGAACACATTTAGGATAAAATGGGAATGTCTCATCTTTATTTTCCCTTCCTTTGCCCAATCTTAACTCTTCAGAGAGGGTAGTTTAATTTGTGTTTTAGGAACTTGTCCACATCAGTGAATTTTCCTGGGAAAATTTCATCCAGGATTAAGGAAACTATGCCAGCACTGTGACTTTAAATAAAATAGGTCTGTCTCTTTTAGGCAACTTGACTTTGATTGTGAGGCAGCAACAGGTGGAATTCTCCTTGGTTTGGGCACTGTGGCATCACCATTACAGCCAGCTCACTTATCCCAAAGATTATTGTGAACGAATCAGGTGCATTCCTTTTACTCATCATCATCATCCCCAAGCCTAGCCTCCTGAGAATATCTACGTGTACAGGTTGGTATTTATGAGCTGTTAAAGAAATATATGGAGATAAAGGACTCAGGAAAGTTTTGATGCCTGCAGATGACATAAACCTACTTCACATTTAAAATTGCACCATTTTTCATGTGGTTCATAAGAATTTCCACCCTACTCCTCACCTTCTAATCTGAAGCCTGGATGACTGTTTATATGGAAAAGCTTGCAACTGCTGTGGTCGTCTGAAAAATGGCATCTTGGCATTTTTCTGCTCTGGAATAATGAAAGAAGTGCCATGGATGAATTAGCTTTAAACCAGACCACCAGATACTATAGATGCTGACTTCTAACACCTTAATAGCTCACTTGAACAGACACTGAAAATATCTGTTCCTGGTGAAGACTTTGGGTACTGCCAACCACTTTTTTGTACCAGCATGAGCTGCTTATCTACTTCAATAATAAATTGTAACTAAATATTCCTCTTCCTCCTTGCCTTGTCTTCTCCTTATTTGCTTCTAACTTGTGCCTCCTCAAGATTTACTTCCCATTTCCTCTCATTTTACCCGCCTTCTATTTTCAGCAAGACTTTGAGTTTTGTAGTGCTGGAAGACAGGCTACTAATTCAGCATTCCTTGCATGTCCAAGTGATTTGCACATTAGCAGACATGGAAGAGTGCTTTGGATGAAATGTAAGCCCATGGAGAAAATAAGGGTTTTGCTATTGATTTCAGCATAGTCAAAATTAGCTTTGCTTGTCCTAAACATGTTCACTTCCCTCTTATATTTTAAGTGGTATCTCTTCTTAGGGATGAATAAACTTAAATTAACTATGTTGGTCTCCGAATGTCCTTTCTACCATGGTGCACTGAAGAGGGCAAAAGATAGGTCCCTTTCCCGCTTTCTCTCAGATTTTCCTTTTCTGGCTTCACATGGCAGTTTCTTGGCACAATATATTCGAAACTTTTAGTAGAATTATATTACTTCATTGCATTTCCCTGAATAGTTCTGATCCCACTGCAAAAGATGTCAGGGGTCTTTTTGACTCTTATTTTTTATGACTTTAAAGACAAGTGAAGACTTGGGGTTCAAGGAGCAAATGTACCTTTGTTCCAAAACCTATATGCAAGGTATTTTTCTTCATGTACAGCCTAGGGCTTCCAGTTTTAAATACAGGCTCTGCATTACGCAACATCACTTATTTGATTCAATCATCATATACCTGTATGTAAAATCTGTTCCTTGACATTTATACACAAAAAATGAGTCAATTAACAGAAAAGCATCACCTTCAAAAAATGAGAGTGGAATGATCATTTGATGGGGAAGGACAGGGCATGTCCTTTTCCTTTTTTCCTCTCTGATTTCTGTGGTGGTTTGTATCATTCAGAAACCACTTCTGTAAATACATCAATTACAGGAAACTGTGGATAGACGTGATGTGAACATGGGTCCCAGTGGTTCACATTGCAGAGACAAACATATACATGCCCAGTGTTATATTATAAGGTTTTTTAGACCAGGTTAAATTCTTTTCCTCTTCTTCCGCACTTATTATTATCCGGTCTTTGACATGACTTGACCTACACTGCATGGACTGTGCATGGTTTTGTGTATTCCTGGCTCACAGCCACCTTTGTTTTGTTTCAAGGGTAGCATTGAAACAGAAATGATGAGATAAGCAGGGCTAAGAAATGCCTTGCTCCCTCCAACACCCCTGCGTTGTAATAAGAAACGATTACAGTACTCTTAGGACATTTGGCTAGGCTGTTACTAAGAGAGATTTTATAATATGGACTACCTTGTCCTATTGCAATATTTTCCCTATAGAAACTTTAAACCACTTCATATGTTTAAGTACATTTTTATGAAAGGGGAATATTGAGTCATGAAGTCCAAGGCTGAAGAACAAATCAGCTGAAGTAGCAAGAGCGAGGCAGGAACAGTGAGAACAGACCACGTATTTCCTAACACAGCAGGAACTGTTCTTATGCACAGATTCAGAACTGGCTTAGTTACCTTGGTGGTGTTGGTTTAAGCTGTTCCCTGTTGTGGATGTGCATCTCTCTGACTCTTGTCATAATTTTATATGTCAGAAGGGAAGCAGTTTAGGTTCAATATTTAAAACTGAGAAGTGTACATTTGTATCTCAATTAATCAATTCCATGTAGTCACAGCTTAATATCTATTCTAATCAATATAATATATTTTTAATTATTTTGATACTTCTAGATAGACAAATAGCTGTTAAAAAACAAAGAATGATGTTTGCAATCTGTCTTGGATCTTCATCAATAAACCTTTTCTCTCCATTCACATCTCTTGCACATTACAAAATAAGCCTTTAAGTGCTTTTTGTCACAGAGGAATGTGACCAGAATGTGCTACTTCAACAGCATCCAAATGATTGTGGAATAAGAAGGCTTTTATTTCAGAACAACATTTCTAATGGAAATTATTCCAGAATAGGTTATTGCACAGTATCCATTTGATTCACTTTTGTCAAACTCTAGACTGATTTAGTTAAATCAGTATTCAGACTTTATGTAGGCCAACTCCCAGACTTTTATTCTCAAAATATAATGTACTCTGAAAAAAAAAAACAAATTAAAAATGAACTGAGATTAGATTGGCCTGGGGATTTTAGTCTTTGTATTTTTCAACATTAATTTAATGGAGTGTCTTTTTTAATTGAGACATCCATTAGGCAGTTTTGAAAATATTTTTTAATCTAAGTGTAAATACAAAGGTATTTAGCAGAAATTTAAGCTACCTTTTTTCATGCTTGGTAATCAGTTCTGCTTTTGCCTGGCTGATTCAGGAATCCTGTGGAACAACCTTCTTTACAGAACATGATCTGTGACTTCTCTTCCTTAGTGACTGTGTTAGCTCCAGAGGTGTGCTTAGCAGAATAAACAGCTCAGCTTTTCCAGGCTTCCAAATCCGACTTACTCTGTGCTTTGGGCAAATGGTGGTGCAGGTGTTTATTTTATTAGACCTTGTTTATCTATTATTAACTGTTAGCTATACATGAGCACAGGACTGTGGTTTTGGTCTGTTGCTTTGTTGTTGTCTTTTAATATAAACAGCCTTTTGAACATCATGCTTCGCCTTCCGTGGACTGGGGATACGGAGGAAAATTAAACAAAACAAAAAATGAAAACAAAGAAACCACACCAATGAACAAATAAATAATGAGACACATGATGTTCTCTGTATGGAACTAGCTGCAGACAAGTTCATTAACTAAATCATCCAACATGAAATTTAATGGATAGTAAAAATTAGGCTAGTGGTATTTTCTCACATTATTTAGTTTCTTTTCTTGAAAGTATTTAAGCATTCTCAGGCTCTCTTTCTTTCAGACTAGTGATTTTAAGACTATAACATTCCAAATGCCATGAATTTAACTTTGGATAACAAGCCTGGATCAGCCTATGATCCAGACATCCCTCCAAAATCTGACTCTAAGGAAAACACAGACTTCTGCAGGAACTTCATCTACCGGAGCACAAACACAGGCATTTAACAGGGAATGTTAAGCACCTTACTGGAGTGAAGTTTATGTCAAATTAGGTATTACTGTCCCTTAGGTATCTCCACACTACTTGCCAGTGAGAGTTAAATACCAGTGGGGACGACAACCTGTCCTGGAGGCTTGCTCAGAAGCAGTGGGTGTGTAAGATTTCCACATTACTTGCCAACTAAAACATGAAGAAAAAAGTGTCCACTTGTATGGTTAAGAGAAGGGGAGAATCTAAACCAGCCTGGAAAAAAAGCAAACAGAAAATAACATTAATCTGGATGAACTGGGCATTGATATGGGCAAGTTATGCTTACTACATGCCTGAATGACTGAAGGCAGTGGGAAGTTTGGATTCAGTGGGCAGATAATTCATGTTGAAAGCTGTAGGTTTTTTATAACTTATCCCTATGAATTTTTCCCCAAACCAATAGTAGCTATTGATGTTTGGCGGCATTTGACACATGCAAGGATACTGTTTTGTGAGAGAACATGATGTTGTATGCAGATCTGTGAGAAGGAAGAATCCCCAAAACCTGAAAGGACAAAAAAAATTATGAGCTTCTCAGACCAGTGACATAGACAGAAAAGAGTTAGACTCTTCAGAAGTGTTTCAGATAGGGATACAATTCTTCAAATGAATACTAAATCTTGTATTCTCCTGTATGGGGGCGTTTTGACACCCATCCTTTGCTCATTTTCTCTGGGATCTGATATGGAAGAAGCTAGAAATTCTTGAGGAGTTATTGTTGGACCTCAGAGGTCCATGGAGATAGATGCCTGCTGCTGGGCTTCACTGGTTGGTGCCTGAGGAGCACATTTTCCTCTTGAGTCTCTGTCCCTCTAGGAGATTCTCTCAGTGTTTCTGCACCCCTTTCAAGCCTCTGTGTGGCCTCTCAGGGAAGCCTTTGCAGCGCACACACACACACACGCACATAAATACTGTGCCAGGGAGAGGTCAGCATCACCTTGGCCAGACTTACAGTCTGTGCAGGGAGAAGCTTAAACACACCCTCCAGCACATACAGGATCTTGCAGGTCTGAGCATGCTGATCAGGTTAGTATGCCAGTAGGGATGCTTGGCAAACTCTCTGCAGCCTGTCTGCAAGAAGAAGGGAGAACAGCATGATAAAAGGAGCTCTTAATTTCTTTGCTAACATTACCACTTTTTGCTTCCAGACCAGATCCTCAGTGCCCACAGGGACTGAAGTTCAGATGCATGTGTCCAGCTGGGTATGAGTTAGATGGACTTGTAGGAACTTCCCCAGTTATGCAATGGATCCCTTCAGGCAGGGGCTTTAAACATTATCTGCCCTCCTTTCAAAGGATCACTGCAGGGTGATGCTGTTGTGAAGTCCCTCTAGCCATCTCCAACCTGCAGAGAAGGTAGCTGTTCTTTGAATCTTCCTCAGATACTCCCTGCAGTTGGTGATATTCAGGTAATTTAGGGAGTCAGGTTCAGTTATATATCTTTTGTAACAGTGTGTGGAAAGCGGGAACCCATGCTAAAACATTTCCAATTTTTAGCAGTTTTACATTTGAATTATTAGTGCAGAGGTTTACAAAACAGCAGTTAGCCTGTCAGTTCGATTTGTGCCCTTATTCATTCTGAGTCTTTAGACCCTTTCTTTTGCTCTCTCTGTATTTTTCTTCTTAATAGTTTCTTCATGTTGTTGTTATTGTTACATTGGCTCAAAGGTAATTTTTCCTGGCAACACAACCTTTTATTTGAGGGCTTATACTATTGTTGTCCTTTGAAAGGATTTTCCATTCCGCCTGGTAATTTCGATCTCTTTCAATTTTTTTCATTTCATCAAGCAAAGACCATTCTGTTTTGGTTAACTTTCCAGACTGCTGTATTGAAAAAAACCAATAATATACATATATGTATGTATGTATGTATGCATGTATGCATATCTTATATAAGTAAGATACACACAGAGATATGTATGCGAAACATATACATGTAACATATAGATAGATATGAAAACCACAGACAACCAGGCTAGGGAAGTATCAAGGGAAAGGTGACCTGCAGCTGATTTTGTACAGGCCACAAAAATTACTACCACTGGTCCATTATTCCACAGTTGTTTTGACAGCATGACTGTGAATGCTCTCTGCGTTATTTTGGCCGGGGACTAGCAAAGAACAGCTGTGTACATCTCCTAAACCAGAACAGTTCATTTCCCTGTAAAGGTCACTCCTTGTTGAAACAGCTCAGGGAAAAAGTAAGATGTAGCAGTAGCCTCCAGCTAGGAGCATGTGGTATGGGAAGAGTTGAAGGAGAAGTGGGGTGAGTGGTGTGAGCTGACAGCTGTGAGCGGGATAAGTTGACCCATGCAGTTATACAGAGGTAGTCAGATGTCGAAGGATGCCCATCACCAAATTATCTTATCTACAGTACTGGGCAGAGAAGAGACATGGGATGACTAGAGGCCACAGCAAAAGTGTGAGACTAAGCTGACTCTTCATCCCATTTCATGGGAAATGGGTCAGAGATAATGTTTTCAAGTCCTAGAAAAGATTACAATTTAAGACTTTAATAAGAACTTAGATTTTCCCTAGAGTCTGAGCCACTCAGCTCCCGTTGAAAACTGTAACCAAGACTAAATGGATTTTTTTTTGCCAGTCTGAGCACTTAGACACTGCAATGTCAGTTGGAAGAAATCCTAATAAGATTGGGGTGGGGCATAGGAAGGGACTGTGTTTTTTTATTTTAGAAATCACTGTTTAGAACTTCTTTGAAAAAACAAACTATATCTACACTACTCACCCAAAACAACATAAATCTAATAAATGATTCATGCTTATCTGCGTTGTAATCAATCATGGGTAGCTTTTCTACACTTAAAAGGCAGAAAGGTGTTTATGAGGACTACTTCCAAATTCCAGTAGATCTTTTACCCCTCACTTTCTGAGTCACTTCAGAAATACTTGAATGCTGTTGTAAGCAGTTATAAGAATAACATTCCTCATTTATACACTGACGTAGCTTGAAGCATTAAACATTTTAACAAAGTCTTTATGACTTCTCATGTATTAACTTACATAAATGGTAAGAAACGGGGCCTAAGAGTAAGGGAAGGCATAACTCATATCTCTCCTCTTTTAATGTCTCTGCAACTGTTGTTTTCTTTCACAGGTAAATTATGATAAAAATAAGCAAAATACATTCATCACTGCTGGCTGAAAGCAATTCTGGTGACATAAATGAGTCTATAGGATGTACAGAATGAAATTATTGTGAGTGCCATGGGGTTTTTATGGTAGATTCGAAGGCAGAAACTCTGACTCCACACCTGACTAGCTCTTCAAAGCTCCCCCAATGCACTGGAGAAGAGCACATCAGGCTCAGGTTGCCTGGGATTTATTCCTGTCTAGAACACTGACTTTTCATTTTGTAGTATTGCATCTCAGCGTACATTGGTTTCCCACATTGTAAAAAAGGGTGAAGATATGTGTCTCTTTTCTTAAAGCCACTCAGGATGCACTGCTGGAAAGCATCCTTTAAGAACGAGGCGTTGTTACTGAGTTCCAGTCATGTGATGGTAATTGCAGGACTAGGATTACAGATTCTTTATTGGGTATTTAAATAACCATAAAAGCCTGAACTGGTCCTAACTGCTCCTGCCCTTATCTGCAAATAGATTCTGACTGTATTTGCAAGGATTAGTATTGCCTGTGTGGGATTGGACCCACTTGTAACAAGGCCAGACACTACCCACAAAATGACTGATTATTAGACAACCGTATGCTGACTTGCTGTCTTGTGATATATTATTAGAGGTCGGAGCTTAAGGGTGGGATGCAGTGTACAAACAACATTTAACCAGCATTTCTGACATTACCCTGTATATCCCACAGAGCCAACACTAATAATTTCCTCACAGGTTGTACCTTTTTTCATATATTTCTTATAGCACTGGGGCCTGTAATTCTGCGATTGCAGTAAAGTTGTTGCTGTCAGCCTTCAAAACCAGTGAGTTCATTTGCCTTATTTCTTACAAATAAAATCTTATTAATATGAATTTGAAAGATCAGAAATTGGGAGCAGTGATCATATCCCACTGCCTAGGTTCTTCCATCTGGAATATGAAAAGCTGGGAGGTATTCCAAGGGGTCTCATTCACTTGTGTGATTCCAAGCCCATCACTCAAGTTTCAGAGATATAAGTTGGATAACACCCACTGGAATCCAGCAAAGAATGAGATGTCCAATCCAGTTTGAAAATCTGGACTTTTTTTTTAAAATCTGCAACGTGAGGATTGCATAGTTTGGGAAGGGTTGAGGTATGAAGTCTAGTCATGCAGGAATCCTCTGGGAATAGAAATTACATGCAATGAGTAGAAATCCAAAAGTTATTAACTTAATTGGCAAAAATGTGTTCACCAGTATATACTGGTAAATATGAAGATTGCTGTCAGTATATGCTGGTAAATATGATGGTCACTCCAGGGTAAGGAGCACTCATAAGGAGACAAAGATTCCATGTTTCCATAAGCATAGCTTTTTCCTGCAAGTGCTTCTGCATGTGAGGAAGTGGGAGATGTCCCAGGTCTTGTGTTGTTGGAGGAAAAGCCAGGGTCAATTGGATCCAAATCTTGGCCAGCTACAGCTCATGAGCATTCTTTTTCCTGACATTTTCATGTGTATTTCTTTACCAGTTATATATTAGATGTGAACCCTCTTTTTGCTGTTCTCATTTCATGGGCAGTGAAAGATATGGCTCCCCTCCATTTTTGATTCCACAAAACTGTAACCAAAACCAAGGACAAGTATGTCTTCCGCTCTAGTATGATGTATTGTGTATCCTATCATTATCTTTCGGGTTTTGCTAGCTAGCAAAATAATAACACTTAGCACTGACATAGCGATTACCTCTCAGAGCCCTATGTAACCATGGCCTGGTTCCGTGGTTCCCAAACTACCGTGCATGCCCTGGGAGTGGTCTGCAGAGAGCTGTTGCCTCATGCTGTTTGAATACCTATATTTACCACCACAGCTACATATCCCTTCAGTTTGGTGATATTGAGTAGCAGACAGGAAACCCGGAACAAAAAACCGACTGGGGCCACCTGCAAATTGCACGGAGGTGGTAACTTGGCACCCGGATCTGGAATGGTTTGTGTTTATACACAGTATAAGGGCAAATTGGTTCTCACAAGAGAAAGTGTTCCGGTGGCTTCAGCGATGTTGTGTGACCAGGAAAGTGAGGAGAAATGGGATCTAAGGCATCTTGCAGGAGGGCTTTCACTCTTGATTCTGTCTTCAGAAGAAATTGGGATACAAAAAATGTGTTAAATGTAGGAGAGTAATTTCACGGAAATGCAACCTTTTTGCATGAGATGAACAGTAATATATTTTTAAAGGGCTTACAGCTGTAAAAATAATTATTTAGATTTTTGCATATCCATCTGGAACACAGAATCCAAACTGGGCCTTCCTAGCGTCAGTCTACACAAACAACCAGAACACAGTTGCTCGTAATCCTCCCCATCTACACAAAACATCTCAGTATTTTATCTAAGTGGAAGAGCTTCAACAGCCTGGCATAAAGGCTCTCCACTAGCACGCTACAAACCTTACTTTAAAAAATAATGCTGTCCTTGATCACAGAACACAGAAAGATGAACCTGAGTCTCCTTAACTGCAGCTATATAAAAAAGGAAGGGAGAGCACAGCTACTCTGTGCCTCAGTTGTCCTGCAGCTGGAATCTTCAGCTTGCATTAAGTGTGCCCAGAAGCAAAAGCATTTTGGATCCAGAGGAAATCAACAACATGTGGAGATAATACTTTCCTTCTGATCTTCCCAGATAGCTAAAAAGCCTCAAAGAAACAAAGAAAAATATTGTCCCCAAATATGTTTAATTTTTTATTTTGCTGCACCAAAGTTCTATAGATCATTTAATTACATTCAGGTAGCAGAAGCCATCATTTAGGGTTGCAGACATTTTGATTTCCATCAAATGTGCTTTCTGCTCTTAAGAAGGAATATACAAGGCTGATCAAACAGGTATAGGCAAGGATGGGCACAAGCTATGAACTTTAACCGTCTGTGCTGAGAAATTGTTTGAACAGCTCCTGGGATATAACTAGGCACAATCAGGAGCACAAACAGGCAGAAACCATTAGCAATGCTCAGGCTGGATGTGGCCAGCCTGTTTCAGGAAGTATAGGAGTGGTCAGTTTAACTCACTTGCTCTCAGGGCCAAAGAATGCACCCTAGATGTTTTTAAATTTTTTATACACAAGTAACCACAAAGGTTTTTGTGAGTCCAGGGGAGAGGAGGATCCTCAAATCTCTGTCGTCTAGATGTGTTAAAACATCTCAAACCAGGCTGTGCCAAACCAGGAAGGGCTTTGGACAAAAAGGTGGAGTTATGCCCCCAAGTTCTGTAAGCACAAAGCTAATCAAGGAATTGAGACTGGAAGAGTAAAAAAAGTGTATGAAAATTAAAACTACAGCTGTGAATTCCACCATATCTTAGGAAGAAATGTACTCAGGAAAACTGTTATGCATGTGTCCTTGAAATTCATTCTTTTCCACACAGTTCTTGATAGTTTTCAGCAACTGAGTGCTGCATGGTACAGGCATGACCCAGGGATTAAAAGGAAAATTGAGTCAAATTAGTATTGCTCTAGAGAAAGAAATCCCAAACCACTACCAGTCTTGGGGATGCAAAATTTCTGCAGAGTTCATCTTTTTGTGGCAATTGACTGAGGGCTCTGTGAAACTTGGTCATCTTTTTGCAGTCCTGAATATTTTCTGCAGGCATCTGCTCACAAATTAAAGCTCTGAAATGCAACCTCTCAGAGCTGTGCCATATAACAGGCACATTTCTCTTGGCACGTGTGAGCATACACATTTGCATTGTCTTGTGCTAAATTTTATTGCTTTATCCTGCAATATGAAATAATCTTTCAATAGTCTTGTTTTATATCTTCAAGTTGAAAAGAATATTGCAATTTTAAACTACAAAATTAAGCTGGAATTCTCGAGAGAAAAAGGCTGTTTTGTGAGGTTATTAATCCTTCCTGTTTCACTCTGTCCAAAAATACCACAATTTTAGTTTTGGTCACGGCATTTCAGCACTTCTTTCTCAGCCAAAATCTCAAAGCACTCAAATGCAAGTAAAGAAAATTATCAGAGTGATCTCAAACTTGTATCCTCCTTTCTCCTCTACCCCTTCATCAGCTTCTTATACTGAAACTGCTCTTCTCCCATCCCCTTTTTATTTGAAAAAGGGATAATTTCTTAGCTGTAAATTAAAATTGATCCAGTAGTTCTAAGATTTTATTCTTTTGAGGAGAGAAGATTAAAAAATACGGAAAACTCTAATTATATGTATGAAATAAAATAAGTCTTGTCTTGCATAAAAAAGCATTCTGGAAAACAAAAAATAAATCTTGTCTTGCATAAAAAAGCATTCTGGAAAACAAAAAATTAACAGAAATATTTTGATAGCTAATATATAAGTTCATTCCAGAAAATGTACATATATAAGATCAGCTCCAATCAGAAATACCGTTCAATGTATTCTTACATTAGAAAGCCATTAAAAAGTAGAGATATAATCAGAAAACCTTTTTAACAGATGTGAGATTGCAGTGGCTAAGAGCCATAGACAGGTATGAAGAACAGTGTAAACGCAAGGCCGGGATGTGCAGTTGGATGATTCTTTTTCTCTTCAGCTGGACTTTAGTTTGTCGCAACTAAAAACCTTCCCAAACTAAAGTATCTAATTAAAGTCTTCCAGCCTTGCAATCTGGTACTTTGAAATGGTGTTATTAGGGGCCCAGCACCTTCCAGGAATGCACTTTACAATACCATGCTGACAAATTTGCTCTAGCTGTCTAGTGGCCTTAGTAGGCGTGAAATGACTTTTTGCAAAATCTGTTGTTTGCTCTGGTTTAGAAAAAATCTTTCAGAAATAAAAAGGGTGACACACAGCAAAAGGCAAATGTTTTCTTTCCTCATAAGGCAAATATTTGTCTGATTTTATTGTCATTTTTGAGAGGGGATATTAGACACCTGCTGCTGTGAAAACATAAATACAGAAGAGAGGGAGAACAGGAGAGGAGAGAGGAGAGGATAGGGAGGAGAGAGGAGTGGATAGGGAGGGGAGGGGAGGGGAGGGCAGGGGAGAGGAAATAATTATGCAGTCTAAAGTGGACAAGGCAAACCAAACCGAGGTGCCATATAATTTACGTAAACAGCAGAAATTCAAATGTTCTGCTTGCAGAAAAAGGAAGGGATGGCAGTAGAAGTGGGAGTCATCTGCCACTTGCATTGTCTCTCTGTTCTCTTTGTAAATTGTTGTCCCTGGGGACAGCTCAGGAAAGCAGGAAAAAGCTGTTTGGTCCCCTTCTGTTCCCTCAGACTAAACTCAGTTCTCTTAAGAAAAAGTTTCTCATAACAGTATCTCAAAGGCGTGGGTGTGGGTTACAAATATATTGCACAGCTGGGTGACCTGCAGTGCAATAGTCAGGTTTGGAGTCTGGTGGACACAGGACTTTCTGATCAGCCTTTCTGATCAGCCTTTCTGATCAGGTTCAGGCCATGAGCTGTCTTCAAGATAGAAGTGCTCTCTGTCTCTCTGACTGCTGACATTTGTTAACCTCCTTGTTTTTATGTATGAGACTAAACTCCCAAAGGTGATTTTTTTCTGACCACTTCCAGAGACAAAACGCAGCAGCAGCAAGAGAATGAGAATCCAAAAATACTAAATTGAATGGAGAGTACTAAAGAATGTCACAGGCAGACAGCAGCTGCAAGGGATATATCCATATGGCATAATGTGGAGATGTGAGCCTAGGGACCAAAAGCAGCATGGGCAAGTTAGTAGTGTTACTGTGGACATGTTACTCTTTGATTTTAATTACATGGCAACACATTTATGTGCCTCACATTCAAGTGAATGGGATTAAGTCCCACCAATGCATGTAAATCTAGCTTTTCCCTGTCTTCCTATAATTCAACTTTTCAACCTATGTCACAAAAAAATTAGTACAGTTTATATCAGATGTCACAGCATAGGCTTGCATATGTACTATTTCCCCAAACAATAAACATACCACCTCTCATCTGTTAAAACAGTATTTTGGGAGTAACCATACATGGCATGCCAGAATGCGAATGTAGATTTAAATGATGTGGGTGCATGCTCATTCACTTTAATTCAAACTATTTGGAACAGCTCAGATGTACCAAAGCAGAGACCAGATTTTTAAGCAAATGTTTAAGAGGTGAATTTTGGTTCCTGGATGTGGTAAAAATTAAAAGATTTCCTGTCAAATCCCCTGGTGTATCCTGGGGTATCGGTGCTGACGGATTTCAGCTTTTAAATGGATGATCAATTGTTAAGGATAGACTCCATAAAGTAAGTACTAGCTTCAGGAGGCTTCTCCTAACTCAAGGTATGGCACTCTGTTTTCAATTATGCTACGAACACACTGCTAGAGGCATCTCTCAAGACGAACGTTATAGCTATGAGATGCTATTCAAGCAGCATAGGAAATACTGTCATCTTGTCACTAAATCCAACCCTACATGTTCCTTTCATTTCCTTTGCAGCTGTCTATGATTCACAGAAACAGGTTGTTGTAAAAAATGCACCATTAGTCTTTTGAATTAATCAGTAAATAATATCTCCTGTTCCCAAAGCTATAGCCAACTCAGGAGCCTTTGGGAGTTCTTAGAGAACCAGTGCTCTTAGTTTATTGGTTTTAAAGCTCTCTGTAACTGAGAGTAGCATCTTTTGGGTGTGTAACGTCTTATCAAAACACTGATGAGATGTAAGACATAAAAACTGACTTCTAAATTGTCAAAAATTACAAAAATCCTATGCAATTAGTAAGTGTTCTTAAAAATACACCTTTCATGAGTAGAACATTGGACTGTGTATCAACGTGGTTTTGTTTCAACACTGGCAGTTTAAAAATTCCTCTATGCAAGTTTAGTTAATTTTAACAACGAAAACATTCTGTACACTTGCAATTAGGACAGATTACAGGAAAATCTCAGAAAGTGACTAATGTTTATGTCCGCCAAAGGTTAGAAAAAACTGCAAGCTCACTTTTGTTTCCAAAGAATTTTTTCCTCTACATGACTTATTGTGGTGTATTTAAACAAATGAGCGGCACTATTCGTGGTTTCATAGGAGGTGATGTTATTGTTCATTCTTGTCTGGAAGATCTAACAGGTTGAGAACAAACACCATCAGTATTCATCCCTACGGTTATTTTTTCACAGGTAGGTATGGAGTTAGTTTCTGAGGGACCCCAGCTTCAGACTGATTGCTCCCTCTGTATGAGATTGTGCAAGACGTGTTAGTCACATACCAATTATATGCTCAATGGCCTGTGTCTTGTCTGGCCTTATTCCCTTCTCTGCAGGCCTATATGAGAAAGTATAGGGAAAAAAAAATCCATGTTCATTAATCCATGTGAAAAGTAAAAGAGAATACCAGAAAGAAGGTAAGAACTGTAGCAGAATTAATTGAAAAAAAGGGGACACCATATGGAGAAAAAACCAGTGGAAATAAAAGGTTAATTCCATTTTACAGAGACTGAAATGGAGGAATTTCTTATTACACAATATATAACAAAATATGAATATTTAAGGGATATAAATGTAATTTTAAAAAAATTTCCTCACTTTATTTCAGTTTTCTAAACATATGAATAGGTTAGCCAGTTTCCCCCAAGTATGCAGACACACTATTTACATATTTACATTTTAGATGCCTACACATTTTCATTTTTCCTTCTGCTATTTGCAACCATTGAAATACATCAAAACTGTCCAAAAAATAATAATAGCCTTAAAATGCTCACTGTATGCAGGTGAAGACTTTTTTTAAAATTTTTGCTTCAGTCAAGTGACTTTTTAGCTATGTTTTTGTAAATGTTGAGACTTCAAGAACAAGGCATGCTTACGTCTGTTTTAGCCAACCTTGTAATGACCAGAATCAGACACACTATTTTTAGAAGTACCAGAATTTATTGAACAGAAACAATAAGCTCTTTATTTCAGCTCAATGCATTCTTATTTGTGCAGTTATAGAATATGCCATTCTTTGCCCACAGCCTTGCAATGTGATCTGTTCACCACCATGGCTTACATTTGGTCAGTCAAGGCTTTATGAGACAATTGACATATACATAAAATTCTAAAATGGATATTTTTGCTCTTAAATACATTATTTTATGAGTGATATCTTTAAAATATTTCATGGTTTCTTTGCACCCAGCTAAGAGGAAGTTTCTCTGTCTTATCAATATTCCCATTAACATTTTGTCACCTGAAAGTTTGTCAGAAATGACATTACATGCTTCCCCAGAAAAACAATATAAATGGAAAATAATTTAGCATTAGATCATCATCTCTGGATTTCCCTCTGAAACATACCCACTCAGAGATGGCTTCCTGCAAACAATTACATTTCAGTTACTGCTCAATTAACTAGTTTTATTATGGTTTTCTTATTTTGTTTCTGGTTTCTATCTGTTGGTTGTGTTTTTTGTTTGTTTTTATAAAGTGGAATCCATTAGCATGACAAATATTTCACAAACATTTGGCAATATTGTATGAATTCTTGCATTTTAATCAATCAAAATATTATTAGAGTTAAAATGCAAAGTCTTTTGTGAAAATACAATTTCCTGTAAAGGCCATCTTAATTGAATTCTATTACATCACTTTCTCTTAATCTTTATTAATTAAGTCCTTCATCAGTTGTTTAGATAGCCAGACTAATGTTTAGGAAGTCAAGGATTATAACTGGTTCATTCTATTTATCTTTTATGAATATTGGCATGATATTAGGATTCTTCTTTTCTATTGGAACTTGCCTACTCTTTCCAAGCTTACTGGAAAATTATATTTGCAATTTAAACAGACACTCAACAAGCTCTTTTTAAAATCTTGGATGCATGTTAACCTTTATTCACTGGTTGAAATGTCAAGTTTTAGTAGTTTTTGTTTAGTATCTTCTGTCAAAGTGGAAACTATTTCATCAGACTAAGAGCTAATAGAAATTTGCCAAGAACAAATCATGCCTAATTTATTTCACTCACACAGTGACTGAGCAGCTAATACACTGATGGCATTGTATCTTCTCATTTTAACGAAGTTTTTGATCATCTTCTGAGGATCCTCAGGAAATCTTGTGTGGACTTTAAAGTGCATGCAAAAATCAAATGGATAGCAGTTCCAGATAGTTGCTAGCAAGGGTCAATGAGGAAATACCCAGTCTCACACTGCCCTGGATCCAGATGTGCTCAATATTTTCATGACTTCAGGACAGAAGACAGATCATGCTGATGAAATTTTACAGTTGATTGGTGGCTAGAAAAATAGGAAGAGAAATCAAAATTATCTTAGCCAACTGAAGAAATTATCTGAAAAAAAAAGGACTGGATGGAATCCAGTAGTTACAAGTTTAAGAAAAAAATCAGCCACGCAGATATAGGACGGAAAATAACCCCACCAAAAACCCCAAGAGTGTAGCCATTTTTAAGAAGCTCTTCTTGAGATTTGATTGTATCATTGCTGAACACAAGTCAGAAATGTTCTGATGTTGTGGAAAGGCTAACATCACAGTGGGACGTTTGAACTAGACAAGACATAAGAAATAATCCTGATCTTAGCACTGTTAAAACCTTGGCTGGAGTTTAGATTTGAACAGTGCATTTCAAGAAGAATATGGAAAAATTGAAGGGAATCCAAACAAAATTGACAAAAATGCTCAGCAGTCTAGCAAACATGACCTATGATGGGAGGTGAAATAACTGGATTTGTCTGGCCTAACAAAAAGTAGAATGAAGTAGGCATAATAACAGTGCTGAACTGTGTAAATAGCTTTAAAAGGATGAAAGGATTAATTGTTCTCAGTGACCGTGGTGGATTCAACAAAAAGCAGTGGGCTTAATATGGAGCAGGAAGTAAAAGATACTGGGAACAGTTAGATGGGAAACTTGATACAGGCAAGTAGAGTAGAACACTGGAACAGAAAGCCGAGTGAGATTGCAAAATTTTTATTGCTGGAAGTCTGTAAAAACACAGTAGACAAAATACTGTCATGAAAGATATAGGTACTTTGAGAGTCATTAAATCTATTAGACAGCATCTTAAAATCACATCAAATTGTTTTTCTATGATTTTTCTATTATCTATGTAAAATATAAATAGAGCCTTGGTTCTCCCCTGTGTACTAAATGCAGAAGAATCTTGACTTTTTCATTTTCATGTTCTATTTAAGTTTTTTCTGATAGCATGTCCCAAACAGTTTTATCTTCTTTAGAATACAATTGACAATTCTACCACTGACAACTACAATAAGATTCATTTGGCAAAAATTTTATTTGTTCGTCACAGCCTTTCATTTACCCAATTGATTTTAAGTCCTAATTTATAGTTTACAATAATTTATTCCAATTTGCCTCATTTTACAAGAGTTAGATATGTTTTAAATAGCTGCTTTAATTTTCCCTCTCAAACAGGACATTTTTCTAATCAGTGAGGGCTTCCTTTTGGATTATGGGATTGCAGCTTCTTGACTAACAACTGACAATATTATTAAACATTTCCCAATTATTGTTCATATTTTTCTACTTAAAGTTATTCCCATAAACTGATTTTGTTCAAAATTACTTTGAGATTTTTGAAATCGGTAATGTTAAAACCCCATGTGGCACTAATTTGGATTTGGTTCTCTTTGTGCCTATGAGATATTGTGTGCTCGGGTTAGCACAACTTTTTAGAGTACTGTGAGAATAATTTATTTCTATCTTTTTTTCCCAGCACTTTGATCTGAGATTTGTTACAGGTGCTGGTGGAGCATTCCAAGAACACGTTAGTGACAGCTTTATGAGTAATGGCTCAAAACAAAGATCTTCCCACTCCTTTTGATTATAATCACATTTTATTAACAATCCCTTTTTCCCCCACAGTACATACGTGTCCTTAAAATACTGGCATCACCAGAAAACCCTATTCTTTCAGGCAACAGGAGGTGCAAATGATTGAAGGAAACAAGCTTCATTGCAGAGTAGGGAACCAGAGTGTGTCTGGGGATGCACTGTGGAAATGTCACTGGTGAATATATAGCGAGAGCATCACCGAAATGACCCTCAGGTTACACTGTATTTTACTGAAGAGAAGAATGCAGAAACACCATGGCCAGACAGGGAAGCAACAGAAATTAAAATTGTCCCTCTAACCTAATCCACGTGCAGCTGCAGAGACTTAAGATGCAAAGTCTAGAGGAAGCTACCTGAATGCACTGGTATTGCTTCTTGGAGAAATTATGCCTGTAGTTTGCTACTAAGTACTATGTGAGTAACGTCATGTGTGGATCAGAAATTAAATCCAAAGTAGAAAGCCTGTGGTAGTCCTGAAAACAGTTATATACAAATTAAGTGCAGGAGTGAGCAAAGTTACATACTTTCTCCTACGCATGCTTGAACATTTGCGCCAGTACAGACTGTTCCTACAGATGCTGTCATCTCCTTAATAGTTACAGTAATACGGAATCATGCAGAGACTTTTAAGGCTGTGTTATACCCCATTCATCCATCAAAGCAGACACAGTACTGAAATTAAATGTCAGGATAAACATAGAATACAGGTATTTTTAAATTTTGTTGTTCAAGGGCTCAGAAACATTGCCATAGCTGCTAATTATTTTTTTCCCCCACTTTTTGGCCAGCTCTATAGCTATGCAATGCTTGACCCAAACCCCAGGACTTCACACAGGGGGTATGACTCAGTCTGAGCCCTCAATCCCACAAAGGCTGTGGGACGTTTGTGAACCTGAGGGAGCCCACATGCCTGGTGATATGCTTCAGATCCAAGGAGTTTTTAAAATATGTTATATTTCAAAGAATCAAAACCAGGGAAGGGAAGAAAAGACAAGGGATTAATTTGTTTAAAATTCTCCCAGAAAGAGAAAAAACTATAAACCAGAATGTCACTAAAGCCTGAGTGGCCTCATAAATGTATAGGTCTGATTTAATTTCTAATGTGATGGAGAAAGATAAATACAAGAGGTAGGCTTGAACTCTGGATTGTGTCTTCCTAGCAAGATGCACAACTTTACCAAAATACTTTGCAACAAAGGGGCCACAAGAAGGTTAAGATTAATTTAAAGTCCAAAAACATGAGAGAGAGATAGTGCGCAGGTCTTGTCTGCACATAAGTACCAGCTTTAACCCGTCATTCCTCCATCAAGAAAAGACATCTGGAAAAAAACAGTGGCTGGTATACAACAGGATATGTGAATCAGTGTGTCAGTATTTTTCTTTCTACATCTGCTAATTTTGAAAAAAGAGATCAGCTTCTTTCCTAACTATGTAAGAGACACTCCAATAATTTTCTAGATTTCAGCCTTTTGCAAGAAATCCCTCATAAATATCAGGTTTCATATCCTTATGTTTTCAAAACATAAGTAAACATGTCCATTTCCTCCTTGGAATCACCCTGCAGTGGGTTTTTACATCTGACACGATTTACTTGCACTCAATCAGAAAAAAAACAAAACAAGCCAAAACTAACCACAAACAAAAAAGCCTTTCTTTTGGTAGTGTATGGCTAAGATCTGTAGAGGTGACTGACAATTCTAACTGCTGAATTTATTACATTGCCTTACAGCCTTGAACACTGGATGCTCAGCATTTTCTGAAAATTAGGTATGTGGAAATTGTTATAAATTAAACTCCCTCAAATAAGTAGTTATTTGATAATGTACTGATCAGCTGCTGAAAACATCGGAATACATAGGTACATACACACACCCATTCATATCAATAAAATATAAACAGATTATGATGAAGTGGGAAAACAGAAAAAAATTATAAACATTTATTTAGAGTATTTTATAGAGAGCAACTGAGACCTAACATATTGCCACGTATATGATATTAGATACAGCAAGTTAGAAATGTCCTAATTAAATGCGTTTTTCGAAAATGTGTGTATTTTCATAGACTAGAGCATCATTATGCCAAAACTATTGCCCTTAGTCTTTGTTTTAGCCAGAGGAGTATATTGTAAGTCGGCAATTGAGGAAAATGACCCTGGAGGTGATCCAGAGATAGCAATGAAGCAATTAACTCTCTTTGCTTGAAAAGGAAATGGAGATAAATGCGTATGTCATCGAACTTGAAGATCAGATTTGAAGGACCTATCCATCCTTTGCTAAGAAAATGAAACTTGCTCTCTAAGTACTCTGGTTGCTTACATTAATTTATCTCATGGATTCTGGAGGAGGCTTGTATTACTGAAGGTTCTTTCAGACTGTTAGGGGAGTCCAGCCATGGAAAATATCTAGAGCATCACTGATTTCGTGACTGACACAATATTACTCTGGGCTGAGGAAACAGCATAGTATTTCCTTTAGGTATCTCCAAAGCAAATTAAGCATAAGCAGACTCAACACTGCTCAAACCAATAGCACAGGTTTGACACTGGGGGGGAAAAAAAAAAAAAAAAAAAAAAAAAAAAGAAAAAAAAAGAAAAAAAAAATTGCACCTGACTAATAAACTGCATTTTGTTATCTCAGTTCAGAGAAAAACCTACTGAATCAACAGGATTTGAGAAGTATATTTACCTAACATAATCCTGCAAATATCCCATCCTGTGCTGCATCAAGTCTCCTTATGTCCTTATGTACTGTACTGAAAGTACCAGGCAGACCAGGCCAATGGAGTCAAAAATAGCTTTAAATCTTCCCTGTTTTCTCTGGTTCCTGACCTCCCACCTAGGCTGACTGAGCTGCAGCTCAGTTCTGAGGTTGTGTCATCCCTGACACTGCTGACACCTGCTTTGTGTGCCTGGGCTTCATGCTCCTCCAGATCATGCTTGCTCTCACCTCCCCAGGTTTGTCATCCAGGGACTCGGGGCCTGGCTCACAGCATCTTTGGCAAGGGCATCCTCAAAAAGCCAGAAATGGAATGTTTATACCATCACAGCTCCTTTACAGCATGAAAGAGCTAAAATGCAGAATGTGTTTGTCTTGTCACCGTAAATATTTTTGGTAATGAACCAGTTTCCAGCTTTCTTGCTCTTTCTAGGGCTATCTCAGTTTTTAGAGCCTTTTCCTGACTTTTTTGTTTCATGAAATCTAATGTGTAGTTTCTTCCCAATTGTTTTCAGCTTTCTAGTCTACCTAAGTTGGCTTGGCTATGCAGCTCTTTTTCTTTCACTGAGAAAAGGTTTTTGTTACAGAAAGATATTTTGAACACATACTTCATAGTTTTGACAAAAACCAACAAATAGAACCCCTAACCAAAAATGAATAATAATAATAAATAAGAAAACCCCAGAGGAACACACACATTACTGATTTTATGAAAATGAATGACATGACATTATTTGAAAAATGAAGCCCCCTTCCTGTTTCCAAGCCACCAGTTTTAAGGATAAGACATTATATACAAACTCTTTTGGAACTGTCTGGTTGAAGGCACTGACCTGAGTCACAGAGAAAAGAACTGTTTGAACTCACATGGGACACACACATGGAAGGAAATCTTGTACTCCTGTCTTCAGAAGATAGGAGTGCATTTGAAGTAGATCATCACAATTTCATTTGATTTTGTTTCTTGATATTCTCTAATAGAAACAGAATCAAATAAAGACAGGAAAGACAAAGGAGAAAACAAACTAATGTTTTTCTGCTGAGGTTATAATAGGTCTTTTCAAGAATATTTTCAAATGGAACTTTTGAAATATTTCCTTAAAAGAAAATCACTTATTAAAAAAAAAAAAAATTAAAAAAATCTGTGTCTCTATCCCATATACCTGGGGAGAAGGATTGCTCCCATTCATATTTTTGGCGATATGTCTGTTTGAGTTTTACAGTCACAAGTGCTGGGAATTCCATCACTTCTCTGAGTAGTCCATATTGATGTCTAATAGATATCCTTGTTACAGTAATCATCTTTTCCCCATGCACATACTCTACACTTAAAAAAAAAAATTGACACAATAAACAAAAAAAGCCCTTATGGAGATATTCTTACTTACAAATGCCTACACAGAATAAACAGAGTCTCTAAAGAGAGGAAAATTAAGTGCTGCATTTTTGGCAGTGGTACAGAAAGTCATAATTGCTTCACTGAGTTTTGCAAAAATAAGGAATTAATTTTTGCAAACAATCATAAAACCAGCTTTTTATTCTGTTTCAAGGCATCCTGATCCAAATTTTGCTTTGCCACAGCTTTTTGTGGCAGAAGAACAAAGGTTGTTAAATGCTTAATTACCAGGACAGTACACGTGACTGGTGGATTGAGTTGGATAAATGAAGCTGCAATTATTTCACCACAGTGTGGCTGACTAAGATTGATACTTGGCCTTCACTCAATGGTTTTCATCATTCCACCAGAAATAAACAGAGCACAGACTAATCTCAATATGTTTATGCATCAGTAACTTAAATTGCTTTTGGAAACTGTGAAATTTCTGCTTGTTGGTTGTGAAGACAGTACAGTTTTGATTTTTTCCCTCATGTCCTGTGCCTTAGAATCAATGTGTGCACAATTTTCATCCTCCTTACAATACATGCTATCCCTAAGAGCTGAGACCAAAAATGAAATGACCATACTTTTCTTCAAAAAAATCCTATTCTACTCTGTCCCTTTTGCAAAGATGAGAAATAGGACTTGCAAAAAAATTAAGATAGGAGTCCAAGTTTCAGTTTCTTTCAACAAACACACTGAGTGAAGAATTTTTCTAAGACTGGAGCAGGTTACTCTGCCACATAATTTGGATCTGTATGCTAAACTTTCTACATAGTCTAGAAATATAGGGGTACAAGAAACTCCAGACCTGCTGTTGTGAAAGTGCCTGATTGAAGGATGGCTCATAGTAACAGTGGCAGAGTAATGAGGATATATGTCTCCAGTTTGGAAATGTTTATTTTCAGACAGCTCAGAGGTCCAGCAAATGATAGGGCCCTTATACCTGAACATCATTGTCTGATTTTAGTTCTCCACCCAATTTAGAAATACAACACTCACTGCAGAAGCAATAGTGGGAATACTGGCAAGAACATCAAAACTGTGATCAGTGTTTTTCCTTTCTACCATGCAACCCAGCCTTGTTCCAAGAAGGAAGATATGAAGAGATGACGAAAATCTAGTTGCTTTTTATATACTAGTGTCTCTGCTGTTGTCTTCCAACACAGCAGCTGTAGAAGCTCTGTTTCAATAACGGAATGGTTATAGAAAGTGCTCAGCATGGACATGACTACAGAGACACAGCAAACTGTGAAAGAAAGACTAGAACTCATTAAACTGTCTTTGCCTACTTTTTTTAGACTTTTTTTCAGGCTATATCTTTTGTGAAGAAGGATACAGTTAGAGTCAGAATTAATTAATTTTAGGCTCTTTTCTTAGTGTGGTTTACATGTTTTGATTCAAGCAAGGACAAGCATAAATCTTCTGAAGCATATCTCTGACTTCCTGACAAGGAAGCCATATCATCTCTATTGTGAAGACTACATTTTCTTAATTGATTGAATTTCTATATGATTTTCTATAATCTGAATGAGGCCTAGCATAACACGTATATCTATTAGTCACTCTAAACAAGGCTGTTGTTTGGTGTCACAAGACTTATAATTTTCATATAGTAGTTTTCTATTTATTTACCATCTTCTAAAAGACATCTAGTTTATGTGTATTGGGTTAGTTCTGAATCTGTCCTAAATTAGCAATATCACGTGCTCCATATGTTTGTATGACATATTTTTCAGTTAGGGATTTTTTTTTTTTTATCATTAAGATTAATTCAAGAAGGGTGTCATATGCAGAAAGCAGAAGCATACCATCTTCAACTGGTTTATACCCTAGCTCTCAGTCATCAATGGTGTGCTCAAACCACTCCAAGTAGGCTTGAAGGCACAAGAGAGATGAGCTGTCAGATTTTAGCAATGAGATGCTATTTCTTACATACACAAAACAAATCATATGGCTAAGGAGAAGTCAAACCATAGAGCAGAGAGAAGCAAGGTAAGAAGGACTGATCTAGGAAAAGAAGGAAAGTAGATGTGTACAGCCTTGGGTAAGCTGGATCTTGTATTTTAAATTTATTCATTAAATTCCTTCAAGACATTTCCTACAAGGCCAGGTTAAATGGGGCTTTGAACAGTCTGGCACAGTGGAAAGCATCCCTGCCCATGGCAGAGCAGTCGGAATTTGATGATCTTTGTTCAGGCCATTTCCAACTCAAACCATTTCATGATTCCATGATTCTAAGACAATTGTCTGGCTGTAGTAAGAACTAGTCCCAGCTCCTGAAGGAACGATTTTCAGGTACTAAAGACAGATTAACTTTCCCAGTGAATGTGATTGACATGGGTTACCATGGTCAAAAGTTACTCTAAGAGTAGAAGAATTACAAAGCTGAACCTTGGTACAGATTCAGGTAAGAGACAGCACTATGGGAAATAGGTTACTGAGCAAGGCCAAAAGGAAGAAGAAAAAGGATGCTTTTCCTTAATCTACAGGACTGCACCTTCACAGTTAAAAAGTACTTTCAAGACACTTATTTCGGTGTTGGACTCAATAAATGTACATTTTCAGTACAAATGGCATAATTGTTTTTAACAGCTTATCCATCACATTTAATAATATTGAAAATAATTAGACCTGATTAAAAAAACACCGTAAACCATAATTTCTTTTCTGTTACTCTTCATTTACTTTCTTATTCATTTTACTTAAATCAGAATATTTATTTGCACAAATATTGTGTCTCTTATTTTGTAAAGGTGTGTGCTTATTTGAGGAAGGAAATCTTCCAGTTAGCATCAATAATGTGATGCAAGTGGTTAAAGTTATTGAGTTTGTATGTAAGAAGCTGGTCTTGGTCAGCTTGAGAAACTGGAACTCAAGCAGTAGTATCTCTCTCTCTCTCTCTGAGTTTAAAAATATTTCAGGAAATTGTGGTTTTTTTTTTAATTATTCTAAAAAGCCTGAGAACATGTGTCAATGTCAAATTTCTCAATTTTCCTCCTTGAAAACTCCTGGCTTTTTGTATACAAACTGCTAACCCTAAAGTAAGTCTGTGATAGATAAATTAAATTAAACTATCTGATATCACTGAATGCAGATAGTTATTCTTCAGAACTCAGTTTAAGGAGATGCCACTTACCCTTAAAATTAAAAGCTTGTAATGAGAAAATACATGAAGGCAATAAAATATTCTTGGAGCAAATCAAGAATTTTGGAAAGTATAGCGGTTTATGCAGCCTGGTGCTGCAAAGTCAATATAGGTAAATAACAAAGCATAAACAAAATAAATTCATGGGGTATAGACTTGACTTTCCTTCTTTCAATTTCAATAAACTTAACTTTATTTCTTTTGCTACTTTTTGTGGAAGATAGTGAAGATATTAAACAGCAAAACTTCATTTAGAATGAATTTCCAACTTACTGAATTTGTTCTTTACAGCATAAGTATTTTTATAATCCATATTACATGTTCTCTACAGGGTATTTAAAATGTTATTTCTAAAATTAAAAGTTCAATGTCTTTCTTCCAGTAGTCAACTATAGAATTCTGAAAAACAGAAACCTGGAAATGAGAAGAGTAGCATATAAATTAAGTCTCTATCTGTAGACTTTCAGAACAGCTTTCCTGGAAATACTCTGAGCATAGTGCCTTATAGAAACGTAAAGTGATTTGATTTATAACTGAAACATCTATGTTATTTGCAATATCTTTTATTTCTTTACTTCTATTTCTGTTTGTTTCAACCATTGGAAAGAGATAGTCAAATACAAGGAGACTTCATAAAATGTCTTTGAATTCATGTTGCTTCAGTTTGTCCTGGCCTGTTATCACAGGAAGATTACTTGCAGCTACTCAGAAACTCCTCAGTAACTAACTTTCTCTAGTATAAATTTTATTTCATGTCTCTTACTATGATAATAACATGTACATTCAGAATAGGCATTTTTTGGAGATTACAATTCCCCTCTTCAGAAGGAGAAGAGTCATCCCCAATGTTAATATATCATATTAATAATATATTATCATTATCATTATCATTATCATTATCATTATCATTATCATTATCATTATTATTTACATGCCAAAGAAAAAATTGTTTCAGAAATATTCTTTATTGTTAGTAAAGTTCTGTGATCTTCACAGACTTGAATTTTACCCTTAAGAAGCAGAATGAAAGCCAAACAACACTTGACTAAGGGGCTGTTGAGACTATCAACTTTAGATTATATTAAATGATTACAGAGCTTTCCTCTGACTTCATTCAGACTTTTTGTGCTTACACTGGACAATGGCTGGGCCTGGTTGCTACCATAGAGATGACACAAAGAAGAAATCAGCTAAAAGAAATGTTCAATTATGAGTGTGAAGTGGAATAGAACTTGAAAATTTACCTACTCTGCTAGCATTCTAAACACGTTGTAACTTCCTTGTCTTAATGAGAGTGACAATATAAATCCTAAGACTTTCTACAGTTTGCAAGACTGGAAATACTTGGGGGAGACTGAATTTTCTTCTTCAGGATTTTCTTGCATTATCCGTATGAATCAAATCATTTAGCACTTAATTCGCATTTCTAACTCATACAGCATTGTGTAATGAATTAGCTAAACAATCAACATTATCAAGGTTCTCTTTTAAGAAGACCAGAGTACAGTACTGAGCCTACATAATTCTTATACTTAAATTGCTTACTCATTCATATCTGAATTTCCATTCCCATCATTTCCATTTTGTGGTTCATGGAAATCCTGCCAGAAGCAATCAGAGATACAACTAGTCACTGTGAGACACTGAAGTGATGCTAAAGACGGAATTTTTTTTTTTTGAGATGGGTCTTCCTAATAGAGGGTATTTGCTAAAAGCATGTTCTGGTAAAAGTAAGCACACTGATATAGAAGATGTTTATTTGTTGCATGGTCTCTTACAGTTCCATTTCCTCATTTTGCTCCTTGTTGGTTCACAATGTAACCACAAACTCAACTGGTATTAATTTCTAGGTTATCCAAAGCAGATGGAAAAATAGAGAATGAAGAAGCAGCCATTATTGCCGACATGACGCCCGAGACAACTTGGGATTTTTACAATGATTCTATCAGTGTAAAAACATAATAATTGCTACAGAAGAAACCAGAGGACCATCTAATTTGACCTTCTGTCTTCAACTGAGCTTATGCCAGCCATCTCAAATGTAGACACTAAACCCCCTAATACACAAAATTGTGCAATGATCTGTCATAGAGGAAATTATTCCTGACTCCAACTGTTGCTCAATGATGTCCTGAAGCGTGAGGATTAATGATTCTTGTGACTTCTGTCCCAGCATAAGTAATTGCAGATGCCATTATTATTCAGATTGATGGATAATTCTGCTCCAAACCTTTCTCTTTGCTTTTTCTTCTGCTAATCTGGGGCCTTAAATGGCAGAAGATGTCACATCATTTTAGAAACACAGCTCAGACATATTGTACCATGCACCAAAGAAGTAGATTCTGTCTTGGTGTGAAACTAAATTTGTCTGCAGACAAATATTAACCCAGACGATCAGTTATGCAATCATTTGGCTGCTGGAGGCTAGGACAGCTCTGCAGAGGGATCTGGACAGGCTAGATAGATGGACTGAGACCAATTATATGAGATTTGACAAGGTGAAGTGTCAAGTCCTATACTTTAGTCACAGCAACCCCAGGCACCACTACAGGCTGGGGGAAGAGTGGCTGGAAAGCTGCCCAGCAGAAAAGGACCTGGCGGTGTTGGTTGACAGCAGCTGAACATGAGCCAGTGTGTGTGCCCAGGGGGCCAAGAAGGCCAGTGGTATCCAGGCCTGTATCAACGTGTCCAGTAGGATGATGACAGTGGTTGTCCTCCTGTGCTCAGCACTAAGGCTACTCCTCAAGTTCTGTGTCCAGTTCTGGGCCCCTTACTTCAGGCAGGACATTGAGGTGCTGGAGTGTGTTCAGAGAAGGGCAATGAAGTTGGTGAAACTTCTAGTGATTAAGTCCTATAAGGAGCAGCTGAGGGAGCTGGGGTTGTTTAGCCTGGAGAAAAAGAGGCTTGGGGGGACCTTACTGCTCTCTACAGCTGCCTGAAAGGAGGGTGTAGCTAGGTGGAAGTCAGCCTCTTCTCCCTGGCAACCAGTGACAGGATGAGAGGACATAGCCTAAAGTTGCAACAGGGAAGGTTCAGGTAGGACATCAGGAAGAATTTCTCCATGGAAAGGACTGTTAAGCATTGGTATGGGATATCCAGGAAAGTAGTGGAGTCACTATCGCTGGAGGTGTTCTAGAAATGAATGGATGTGGCACTTAATGCCATGGTCTAGCTCACAAGGTGGTGGCTGGTCAAAGGTTGGACTCGATGATCTTAGAGGTCTTTTTTCAGCCTAAATGATTCTGTGATTCTGTTGTATAACAGACAAGCCACCCTCGTCACATTCCATTAATGTTGAGGTGCTGAGATAGGATAAGTGTGTGAGGAGACGTTGGCCCAGGTTAGCTGTTAGCTCCTGGCTGGAAGTTGCATTAGATAAGTGTACCCTGACAGATGCTATCAGCAGGCTTAACCAGTCTGGCGACCATGCAATTCCATGAATGCTGAGATGGTCTCCTATACAACCTGCACCTTTGTTAGTAAGTCCTTCATAACCAGGATAGACAGTCCTTCCCGTAAAAGAGCATTCTGCTGCATGTTGTATTTTGGTTCCAAAGCTAGTTATTTGCAGAAAGGTATCCATTAATGAGATAAAAATGTGTTCTTCTGATGATTTTATCTAAAGGTACACTCACTGAAAGGGGAAGGGAAAAGAAAACCCTAAAAATTCCAGGATGTCTTTGAGTTACAAAAGAATCTTTCAGCAAAGTGTTTACTAGGCCAATTTTTACTAGGAGCTCATGACTCCTGCCTTGAATAAGATTATTTTGTTTTTAAATTGAAGCAAAATAAATGAGCAAACTTTTTTCAAGACTCATTAAAATGATTGGAAGAATTAGCCAAGTAGGCTCACTAACTGGTGAGGGTAGAAAGACAGAGATGTTTTTTGGGGAGAGACCAAAGAAATTAAGGAACTACCTGTAAGGGCAACATTTCTCACTACCCATGAAATTACTGTTGCCACCATTTTCCTACACATGATGCATCAGCAGGTTTCTGGCTGGTGCCTTAAGGAAACATTTCTGCATTCTGTATTCCCAATAGGAGACTGTTTTTCAGACTGTCATTTGAGTTGTATTTGGCAGCCACAGTGATTCACTAGAAAATGAAACACAGTTTTGATTGTATAGAATACACCCAGGTCTACACACATGATGATTTGATCAGGCGAAAAATGATAGAAAAGTGAGTCCAGATGTTCAGAGTTACTTCTGGAGGAGCCAGGCTTGGGTCCTAAAGAAAACCAACAAATGAAAACTCCATAGTATAAATGTCACATCAGAGAAAGAAGGAATCTGGGGAACAAAAAGTTACATGCACAGAAGAATCACTCTTGGTTTGAAAGTACCATCACCTACCTCTACTAGGACACAAAGAAGGAACCAGCCATCTGAAACTAGTAGACAAAACATTTTTGTGTAAACACATGAAAATCTGTAGAAGAAATCGAAAAATAAACCAGCTTGTTAATCATTCCCCAACAACTATAATTGTGACTTCTTCACTCAAAAGTAGGTTTTTGCACAATCATCATCCAAAAATATGGAAAGTAGGATGGATGCATGGAAGCTGCTAGCAAAAAATGAGTGTCTTTGAACTTAAATATAGAAGATGAGTTTGGTCATAGACATTGGGTGGAGAGAGGGGTTTTTCTTTTGTTTTGAAATAAGAGACGAGTATTAGTTGTGTGTAGAAAACAAACAAAAAAAAATCTAAATGGATTTTCCAAAAAGTTATTTTACAGACTTGCTAAGTGCTTTTCTCAGAATATTTAGGCTTACTTTCTCCCATGGTCAAAACGTGAGCATTTGCATTCTGTTCCTTCCAAAACCCATTCTGAGCACATGCTGCTTGTGAGTGGTCTTTTCTACATGGCTTAAAAAGACTCCTGAGGAGGACAAATATAAAGATGCTAATTTGCAAGCCACACTGCTCTGATACGGGCTAAGCAAGTTTATAAGTGACTTTAAAAACTATCAAAAGGCTTCTGCCTGCTTCCTGGCGAAAAAAGATAAAATGAGGAGGATCCTGCTTACATTTTTTGAATGATTTTCAGCCTGTTGAGATCTTTCTCTTCTCCTGTTTTACTTCCTTTCGACACCTTTTGTAATTTTTGTATTTAAAAACACTCCCTAACCGCTTTTGTCATGTCACAAAACTTAACTATGTTAAGTGCTCCCATCACTGCCTGCTCCCTACACTAAGCTAACCACAACCATGAACATTATCCTTGCTTCTCCCTTTCTCTTACCAAGAGTCTTTCAGTAATATTTTGAACAAAACAAGTAAGCTGTAAGTTGTCACTTCATTTCCATTCCTTAAGCAAACATTATAGAGACAGTACTCAGATAAAATACCCCCATGTATTATATGGATGTGTTTCTTAGAACCTGGATTCTTTCTGATCTCATAAACTAAGGCTGCCTTTTGTCAGCAGTATTCACCGTCTGCTCAAGGTGGATACATATGCCTGGATTTGAAAATTCTTAGTACAGACTGATGGACTAGGTCAAATTTAAGAGCTGCCTCAAGAGGGGGTAATAGCATGGAAAGGATTATTTGCTAGCAGCAGTTCAAAAATATCAAAATAGCTGAATCTAAATTTCAGATTTCAACTTTCTAAATGCTGTGTAAGTCCAGTGACAGTGGAGAAGCTCCAGGTATAAAAAAAAAAAAAAATTATTTTGTAAAGAAAACTGTCTTAACCTGATTGTATCAATTTGACATGGATATAATGCAGTTATTGTCAATGGAATTAGTTCTGAGCACTTCTAATTTTGTTCAAATAATGCTTGGCTGTAGCAACCAGATACCACTTAGTTAAACTACATTTACAGGTAGTCCATAAAGAAGATTGTACTTGAAAGAGAGAAGGGAGGAGATATAATTTAGCACAATCCAAAATATTTTTCTCCAAATAAGGATTATTTTTAAAATAAAAAAATCTAAGCTTTTTGAACAGGAAAATTATTCTAATTAAGATTTGTTAGTTTACTTAAAACAGCATGCAATTGCATTGTTTATATAATAGATATATCATACTTAATTGTAGTAGAATGTGCACCTTAGTGTAGATAATGTTGCAGCAAATGGAAAGAGGTTACAATTCGAGGCTTATAAAACTAAATGAGAAAAATAGTATAAAGCACTCTAAACTTAGTTGCTTATGGTATCTGCTAACTGTGAAGTGTCATATGAGGCGTCACACCAATCTGAATGTATTGGCTTCTGTCTGCTCTTTCTATTGTGATGGAATACTGTGGAGTCCTTGGCACAGATGACATCTTCTAAAGCAGCCACTTCAATACTTTAATTCTTTCCTCTGTAAATTGGTAATGGTGGTCATGAACACATGGTGCATCACAATTCGGGGACACTCAAAATCATAAATGTTTATGAGATACTTTTCTGCCTGTTAACAAAGGGCACTGAGACAATACTACAAGGAGAGAAACTCTGGCAAGATGCTAAAATCACATTTTCATGTCCTGGAATATGTTATTTTGAGGGATTCTCAGCAGCATTAACTCTACCAAATAATTGTTCTGTGTCTAATTTAGTTCATTTAAGGGTCAAACCTGAAAATATGTGCTCAGCCTGTATTATTCTGTGCTTGAGAAAAATCATTCCAAAGATGACAGAACAAAAGACCATATCCACAAGTGCGTAACCCTTAATGAAATTCATACTGATCATTCTGTCAGCGGCCAGCCAGTCACATGGGAAATTTTATTAGGAAGTTTCCTTTGCCTGCTGAAATCTCTCCATGTTCCATCTACTACTAGTATGATGTGGAAAAAAGGAGGAGGGAAAAAATAACCCAGACATATACCCATGATAGATATTCTGATGAAGGGGTGCATGAGAAAGCAAAACTTTCTGCCCAACAGAAAGATGGTTCTGCAAATCAAGGTTTCAGTTATGGATATTCCTTTCAAAACCTATTTATGGGAGAAAAAAAAATAAAAAATTGCTGGTCAACAAGTTATTGCTGTGGTTTATATGTGGAACAAGGAGGCCAATTATATGAATAGGCACAAAGCATGCAGGAATTGCTCTGCAAGGCCACACAGTCAAAAACGTAAATGTATGTGGGTAAACCAATGTCGAGCTTGTTTACACATGAATAAATCCTAATTAGAAAAATGGAAAAATGTCTGAATCTAAATTTAAAGTGGAGACTATTCATGAGAGTCATGGGTGACTAAAAGTAATTAAGGCCATCACTTAACTAAACAGATGTAACAGATTAACCATGTGTTTCTATGTTTGATGTAGACTTTTTGTTTTGGATACACTGCAATTTAAAGTCCTTTAATGCTGCCTGAGATACATCTGCCATTATTTTGATTTGGTGTATTTCTTGTTGTAAATGCATTTAGCACTGGCTGACATTTAGTTTGTCTAAACAATTGAAAGTGTTTACAACAAAAAATACTTGTTCAAGCAAGCTACAGTACAGTGAAATACATTCAAAATGTAAAACAAAAGATGTGCAGAAAAATAAAATACATTTAAATGCTTCTTTTTGCACTGATTTTTGCTAGAGATGTATTTGGATAAAAGTAGAAAAAGGAAACCCAGTTTCATCCAACACTACTCAAAAAACTTAACTTTTCTCAAAAAATAATATTCTGGTTTTTATTGTGTTGAGGACTTTTATTTTTATTTCCAGCCCAGTAGAGATCAGATGTGCTAAGTTCCGAAGAGTTGTCGTATTCCACCAACAACTCTCCCCAAAATGGAAGAAGATAGAACAGCTATTGTTTAACATGGCTTATTCTTCTCAGCTTTCCACCCAGATAACACAAAGGTGCACATGATAAACATGCTCAGGTAATTACATATGCAGACACAGATCTATGAATAGTATTACATTGAAACTGGAGCATTTATAACAAGGCTAAATTCTCCTCCAATTACAGGACAGAGGAATTTTATATGTCTTATTCCATTGGTTTTAATATTCTATTGCTCAATTTGCATGCATGTCCATGAGAGAAATCCCGAGGTATGTGCCTTGTGTGTCTGTGGTTTTGTACTTGCTGAGACAATGGCACACCTACCTTACACAGGGTTGGGAAAGAATAAGTTAAAGATGAAGAGTGTCATTCAGAATCACCCAGAGTCTCATTTTATGAGAATGAGACTTAAATGTTGTGTTGCAAATTCTCTGCATGCATCAAACCGAGGGGAAAATGGGTGAACTCAATTAGCTTTAATAGAAAGTTATGACTGATGATGCTCTCTGGCTCCAGGCTGGCCAACCAAGTATATGATGCTCCTGATCTGAAACCTGTGGGACTGGGGATGATTGTAATTCCCTACCTCTCCCAGTATTGTGTAGAAGCTCATTGAATTATCACAACAACTGCATTGAATTATCACAATTGGCCTAAAAATTTCTGAATTATGACCCTTTAACCCCGCTCCTCCAGAAGCTGTATTTAGCAAGTAAGTCTCCACATTGGCATGTTTTAGCTTTTATTTCTTTTAAAGAATGAACATAACTAACATTTTAATCACTGAGTAAAATAAAATATCTTTTGAGGATGTTTATAATGAATGCGTTTCCTGCACACTGCTCTGGGAAGTTCCATCGGATTTATTGCATTTGTTTGCCAGAGAGCCAATTTCTAACCTCAGGTCACACAGGCTTCACCCATCTATAATCCTCAACCAGCAGGTTTTTGAAGGGTAGACACCTGTGGTTCTCTTTGGACTGAAATATTCCTGTGAATCAAAAGAATTGAACACAACAATTGAGGGGAAGGTGTTCATGAAGACTAATGTTAGCCATCAGAATTGCACTCAATGATACTTGTGGGTCCCTTCCAACCCAGGATATTCTGATTTTATTATTCTAGCCCTGGGAACCTTATTTGCCACACTTCACTCCCTGAAGGCAGTAGCAGAGAACAACTATCTACTTCAAACAACGCCCACAGGAGCCTTTCACCTTCTCCATGGACTGCTAAGAGAGCTTAAGGAGGCAGGCTTCAGCTGCTGCTAGGTTTGTGTTTTGTGCACTCATTTATCTCTCAGATAGAGTCTGGAACTCAAAGAGTCATACCACAAATGATGTCAGCTAGTATAGCTAGAAGAAAAAGGCCTTAAAGTACTAGGTCATCTTGTCTATCCTCTACTTGTGTGGGGTTGTTTCCCACACAATACATGAATATGCCACCCATAAAGGCAGCTGGTAAGAGCAGCAACGGAGTCTGAATCACTCAAACGAGGGGGAAGGGAAATTGTGTAAACTTTGTCGTATAAGAGGAGGACATTTTGCCCAGGGTTTTAAGGACTTCAGTCTAATGGTTCCTAGCAGCTGTAAATTTTCCAAATGCTACCTCAGTAACTGGGAATTTTCCTGGTGACATTCTAGCTTTATGCTGCCTCCGTTTGTACTCACAGAAGATGGAATATGTTCAAGGAAAATACAGGTTAGGCATTCCTTATGTTTAGCATCAAGTGAGCATACTTACAGTGACAAAACCAACCCGCCTAGAGAGGTGTTAGGTCTGGAATGACTTCTCTCCATTTCGCTGAGATCAAGAAAGCCTGTTTAAACAGTCTTACACTGCTCAAATGAGAACCAATCAACTCAAGGTATGATGCTGAGGGACAGGCATCGGTAAAGTTAGAATCCTGGAATCAAAAGATGACTATTTAAAGCCACAACCTACACATGACATGTCAAATTAACCTCAGCAATTTTTGTGGTATTCAAGCCATTCAACACCTATATACCATCTTGGGGTCCATTATCATAACTTTTTTTTTCTAACTTCTGTCTCTCTTTTGGCTCTGTGAATGATTCCTTAAACATTTGTGAAGACACCCATTTTCATAGATTCTATAGGATTGTATTAGTCTCTGGACAGTCTACAACATGACAACACTGACTGAAATCAGCAAGGATACTTATAAGAGATGCAGTTATTCTCTGTGTTTAAATGCTTTCAAGACCGACACATATACATATACACAACCATGAAATACATTTTTTCTCATATGAATTTGGGTTAAAAAGAAGATAGGATGATTACATTTTGCAATGTATTAATATTTAATATTACACTTTGCAAGTGTCAGATAAAGCTCTTGTTTATTCTCATTGGAAATGCAAGGCCAAAATTAATTTACATACAAAATTTTCTAGATAAAGGTTGCAGTATTTGGACCTTCTGTAAGAAAATAAATACAAAAGCCCATGATTGATAGCTGCCTTTCTGTAATTTGCTAAATGAGTGATCAACATGTAATATGATGCAGTGAAGTACATATTCTGATCACATCTCTGTCAGGAAATGTAAATGTCAAGCCATTAGAAATGTCAGAACTGTGACTTATTTTACACAGAAGATTCCTAATAACCAGGCTTGCTAAAAGAGACAGGAATGTCTAAAGCAAGCATATCTACAAATTATGAAATGGTGATATAAATATTGAGTTAACAGTTTAAAAACAGCTCAGCTAATTGTTTATCATTTTATCCATCATAGGTTTCAATATAGAAATCTATTTGCATAATTTTCAAAAAACTTGTTGTTTTTAAATAGATTGATATTCACAAAACCCTTAAAGATTCATAAACCCTCATGGTCCTGCAATTTCCTTTCCAGTTATAGTAGGCTCCCTCTTGCAGGATGGGTGGAAAATATTGGGGCCAAGAAGAAAGAAAACATTTTTATAAAATGGTTTACTCTTGACAACATTCCTTGTCCTGTTGCAGCTGACACTAGGGAGCAAATGCAGTTTTTCTGCATTTAGTCTTTTTTAACACTTAGATTGTAGGTTCTCTGTAGCATAATCTTTCTGTAGTGCTATGAGGTCCTTTCTGCTCTACAAGAACACATCACAATTTTAGCAATGAGCAAAATAGTCTTATCGTCTTTCCACATCTCACTTGAGAAGCAATTTACTTTTGATTGATGTCCTAGATCATCTTGTGTCCAGTTCCATTCATGTCTGTAAAAATATTTACTTGCCCTCTAAAAAGAATGGCCCCTGATATAAAAACAGAGCTGATTTCTGAGCCAAATCTGTGGTCAGCTGTCTCTTCCTCATGAAATCCATGAGAATTGATCCCAACATTAGTCCCAGAGTATGAAGAAGTGGAAAGTTTTCTACAAATGACTGTGTGTGCCATGTGGTTTGGGCTTTTCATGTAACACATTACAAATTCTGGTAAAGAATTATGGCCAAAAATATGATAAAATTCCTTACACTGTTCTGTTCAACGGTTCACCAACTTTTGGAAGAGTATATACCATATTGCTAGAACTGTCAATTTCTAGCATTTACTCCACTATCTGAGATTGTTTTCTTTCCTTCCTAAGAATTTAATTAAGATTGCTGAAGAGTCTTTACATATTATGAAATTAAACTATAAAGCCAAATGCCCTAAGTTGCCAGGAAACAGTCCTGCCTGTTTTCTGACCTTCTGGTCATGAAACTCTCATTTTTGACTTCTACCCAAAAGCTGGAATTAAATGTACATTATTGTGTAATGTTTAGAAACTGATGTCTTAGACACTAGTGGGAAAAAAATCAGCTTTAGACAAAGCTGCCTGCAGGAATTCCTACCTGACATGTCCTTGGGTGTTAATAAAAGGGAATCCAGGACTTATCATGTTGGAGAGGGAAATAGCAAAATATGATTTTAATTTTCTGGAAGAGAAGATCTGAACAGTAAACAATCCTCTGAAATATCAAAGAAACTTGAAAATAAAGGAGCCTGAAGTATAAGCTCTATTGACTTCTGTGCAGCTTGGCCAAAGAATATTATGACTTAAAGTGGTTAAATCCTGGTATGTGCCTAATACCACTTTTGCCAACAAAAGAGAAAGCTTTCTAAACTTACATGGAAAGCACGGGCACATTGCCTTCACAGTAAAAATAATTCTTCATATACATTATGGTTTTATGTAAAATGTATTGTTTATGCTTTGCAATGTGATTTAAGTTAGAAGTACAGAAAAAGAATACTGTGCTTGAAACTCTTCTGTATTGTTGAAAGAGCAATGGAAGAATTTTTTTATTATTTGTTTCTTTTCTGCTTACTATGTGTTAGAAATCCCCCATGTTTAAGTGTTTTGCGGGTCTCTGTACATTAATAGAACCAAGTGAAAAACGTTCCTTTCAAACAGCAGTATGGTGTGATCCATTTCTAATTACTTCATCATGTGTTCATTTGTCTTTGCTTTTAACACATCTTTTTTACACATTTGTATTTGTGCATGAAAGCCATTTTATAATTGCATAGACGTATATTTCACAACAGCTGAGGAGACTATGCTGAAAATCTCTGTGTAGTGGAGGCTGCTTGCTGTTAGCCAGCTCAGACTATTTATTCCTTGCTGAGCTATTAAGAAACCCTTCAGAGAAATAACATTCCAGCATGGTAGGTTCACATTGCATGCAGATATCAATGGTGGGCTTCATTTCACCCAAAAGGGGCTTCTTGTTTCAGTTAGTTGTGTAGGAGTCCCACACAAGACATATGCACCTTATAAGGGCCATGTATTTTAGCTGCCTAGATTATGGTGAAACAAACTGTTCTTTGGAAAAGGCAAAGTCTCTTCTTTGATGAGAGGATGTAAGATTGATGAGTTTAGATGAGACATCCCAACGTTAGGCTGTTAGATTAAGGAGGGATGGATCCTGCCTCATCTGTTTACAATTAGTTGTGATTTTTGCCTTAACTTCCTAACACAGTCAATGAGTGTTTCTGGATAAGGCCCTGTTAGTTGTGCTGTAGCTTAGCAACAAGAGACTTAAAATGGCTACCTCAGAAACAGAGTAAATAATACAAAGAAAAGACTATGTTCCAGTGTGGATCAGCGAGTGCTACAAAAGCATGGAAAAGAAAACTTAGGAAAGTAATGAAAGTTTAAACTCATATGCTTATATTATTGGCATACTGGAGCTATGTTTTATCCCTGTAAGAAGCAAAGGGACAGACTCCCACTGCTCTGAGGACAGGTGCCAAGAACAAGTCGGTCCTCCTCAGTGAGCAGCTGACCCAGATAAACAATTAGCAAACAGAAGGCTTACTTGTACACATACTTTTTTCCTTTATGGCACCTGCTATATTGGCCAAGCACTGCAGCAAATCCAGCTTCTGCCCCAGAGCTGGACAGAGTGGCTGTGATTCCCAGTGGCCCAGGGTGGCGGTGAGCCCGGACAGGCAGCCAAACCTTGCAACCTGTGCTGAAAAGCTGCGCTGCTCTCTGAGCTCACACTCCTCTGGCCGTGCAAGTGCGCTGGGGCTGCGGGAGCATCCAGAACTGTGCCCTTGGAGACATTTTGGAATGCTCCTCTTGGAAGGAGCTGGGGACTTGAAGGCATTCGCTGTGCTGCTGGGATGTTGTGAACACCAGAATAAACTTTCCTGTAAAAGGGGCCATTTGGGTAAATTCATCTTGTTCCCAAGTAATTTTTTGGAAGTCCTGTACACCTGCACCACAGTGGATTTTCTGAATATTAAGTAAAGACTTTCTAGTTCATACAGACATATGAAAATGTGTAAATATATATTTTAGAAGTATTTCTTCTAAAAGCACATGCTCTTTGAATGTATAGATGGCCAGACCTCAAAAAATGATTTAAGTGTTTTTTTAAAAAACAAGCCAAATATTTGCAAGGCATCTGTTTTTGGTGAGAGCACACTGATCGTTTTGTAGAATATTTATATATA
>VZRN01003571.1:47205-151752 GCA_013397935.1 Dasyornis broadbenti | reverse complement strand
TTTTTCTCTAAACATGTTGCCCCCTCCCCCCCCCCCCCCGAAAATGAGAGTACTTTTCATTTTAGGCTTGTAAAGCTGTCTTTAAATTTTGGTTTTGAGCATCTTGTTCATAGTAATTTTTTCCCATGTCACAAATAGAAGAAATAATAAAACCATTAAAATTTTTAAGTGTTTCTAAATGGTGATATGTAGCTTTTTTATTTCTGGCAAATGTTTAGGAGAGGAAAGGGAATGGTTTTAAATACCCTTATCTGTTGTGTTTGTAGAAAGAATTAATTAATTTTTCCTTTTGCAGTCCATGAAAACCACCCCCTTGTTTGAGGAGTAGAAGTAATGTCTTGGAGGACTATATTTTCAAAAAGGCATAATGAAATATGTGAAATGATGTAAGCTCATCTAAGAATGGCTGTAGGTAACCAGTGACCGGATAATAAGGCTTAGTTAAAGAAAGGAAGTTGTGTGCATTTGAAATACCAGATCAAGGCTTCTCTTCTGATTATTTGTTTCTACAGGGTTTTTTTGTTTGTTTGGTTTTTTTTGTTTTGGTTTTTTTTTTTTTTTTTTTTTTGTGTCCTGTCTTTAAAATACTGAGGCTATTTCTTTTAAAAATAATTTAATAGAAATCTGACTTGAAAAATGTTTGGCTAGCATATATGTGTCTTGTCAACAAGGAGAGTCTGATTTTTAGGTATGAGGAAAATCTCTGACAAAAATGCTTGAAGGTGGTTATTTATAAAAGTAAATTCTAGAAAGGATTTAATTTCTAAACACCCATTACAAAATCCCTGACTCCTATGAGTCTCTGCTCTTTGCTAGAGTTTAGTACAGCATTTGGTGTGCACAGCTCACCCTTCCTTGCATCTCTGCCATTGATCTTCCCCATTTGGAGCTCCCTGAACATCTTGAGTTTCTCTGAGGTAAAGTGGCAAATGAATACTGCAGAGAATTTTGGGGTCTGATCTCAGAGATTGCTGTCTGGTCTGTAGGTCATGCAGATTTTCAGCAGCTTTGGCATGGTCCCCTCATGGTACCAGCTGTCCTCTGCCACCTGGTTTTGTTTCCTTTGTGGTTGCAGATACTATTTCAAGTACAGAGACAAGAGAAAAAAAAAAAAGGAAGAGTTTATTTCCAATGTGGCTTTTGTCATTTGTCACATGTGTGAACAGTGGCATCTTCCACCTTTGTTTTACATGCTGTTCTGAGGCACCTTTAGAGACCAAAAGGAGATAAAAAGATCTACAAGACCTTCAAGAGCAAAAAAACCTACTTATAGAGGTCATTAAATAATGTGGTGTTTCAGGGCTGCTGGAAACCAGATTTAAGGCAGCAAAGTGAAGTGATTTAATTTATAAATAGGCTCTGTGCTTTCTGGTTCTGTTTCACTTGTAATATAGTATTTATCACCTTATGTTCTGACACAAATAGGTACATCAAGACCATATGCAGTTATATGGGTTTCAAAATAAAGTAGAGCATCACCAATGCAAGATAGCATATGATCATTTCACAAACAACTGTATTGTCCCTGGAGAGGTCAAAGTATAAAAAGGCAATACTGAATGTCACAGGGCAGGATGAAAATATGGAAGTGGTTACACTAGGGATGCATGCACTATGTGGCTTCCTATTTTTGATTTGTTTTGGGTATCAGAGAACATGCATAAGTTTTGGATATGTGTGGTTTCATCCGTGAACATGTTGGGGTTTTTTACTCCTTTTCAGGTATATTAATCAGGTGACATCTGGCAGATCAGTGAGGTGGGCAAGTAAACATGCTTGATGGTCCTGTAGAGCTGAAAGTACTCTGGTATTTAAGGTTTCCTCTTAGCATTGGTCAAAGGTAAATCTATTTGTACCAAATGGATTTAGTTGTGATAGTATGTTTAAGACTGCAGAGAAAAGGACATGAAAACCAAAGCAAGCAAACAAAACCACATGCATTTGACTGCAGGGCTCATGGTAGTCCATATTAGAGTCTTAAACTATACATTTTTATAAAAGTTAACTATGTATCTTGAAAAATCCAGTCAGTTTCTATTCTGAACACAGTCATGCTCTACCAGCACAAAACCTGCGACCGTCTCAAGCTGCTCTCCCTTCCTTGCCTTGGCCTCTCTGTAGCAGCCACTCTGCTTAAAATGAACAGCAACTGTGTCCCGCTGTTAGAGGCAAAGCCTGCCTAAAGCCATCCCTCTTAAGTGAAAAGGGCTGCTTAGCCCCCTGCCCTCTCTCCCTGCTGCAGGGAATTAGGACTTAAGAGTGAAAAGTTAATTACTTAGTCCTCTTCTGGAAAGGATGGTGCTGCCAGGATTTCCACTGCTCCCCTAGCAGACTCTCTCTGGGAGAAAAAAAGGAGATAAGCATGGCAGCAGCAAGACCATTCTGTGTCATTTTAGCTTCCCAAAGTGAAACTTTGTGTCTTGGTTTCAGCTACAGTGCTTAAACATGGCTTTTGTGTCCTTTTGTGTGGTTTTAGTTGAGTCAGCTGAACAAAAACCTGCAACATATACTTCAAAGGCTGTCATACTATGAAGTTCAGATAAGGTAGATGACATATAGTAAATACACGTATGTCATGGTTTGAGCCCGGCCAAATGCCAGGTACCCCCAAATTAACACACCCACACCCAGGGCTCATGAGTTGAGATACGGAAACCTGGGAGAAGACGCACTTAGAATAGGCAAAACAGGACTAACTTAGGTTACAAAGTGATCTAATTTATTACTAACAGAGTCAGAGGAGTAAATGAGAAGTAAAATAAACCCTTCAAGGCCACCGTTTCTCCGCTCACCCCCCTCCCTCCTTCCCAGCAGCTGCACAAGGGAACAAGGTATGGGGGGGTTAGGTCAGTTCATCACCCAGATCTTCTTCCCCTGCCCGGGGAGAGGTTCTTTTCCTCTGCGTAGCCATGGGTCTCACTGTCAGCAGCCCGCCCGACACTGCTACAGTGACGCTGGTCCCCACACAGGCAAGCAGTCTCCCCAAAACTGCTACGGCGTGGGGTCCATCTTCCACGGGGTACAGACCTCTGAGCCAGGCCGTTTCCATCTCGGGAGCAAGGCTTCTTCTCTTTACCGGACTTCTGCTGGGCTTCTCTCTCTCTCTCTCTCTCTCTCTCTCTCTCTCTCTCTCTCTCTCTCTCTCTCTCTCTCTCTCTCTCTCTCTCTCTCTCTCTCTCTCTCTCTCTCTCTCTCTCTCTCTCTCTCTCTCTCTCTCTCTCTCTCTCTCTCTCTCTCTCTCTCTCTCTCTCTCTCTCTCTCTCTCTCTCTCTCTCTCTCTCTCTCTCTCTCTCTCTCTCTCTCTCTCTCTCTCTCTCTCTCTCTCTCTCTCTCTCTCTCTCTCTCTCTCTCTCTCTCTCTCTCTCTCTCTCTCTCTCTCTCTCTCTCTCTCTCTCTCTCTCTCTCTCTCTCTCTCTCTCTCTCTCTCTCTCTCTCTCTCTCTCTCTCTCTCTCTCTCTCTCTCTCTCTCTCTCTCTCTCTCTCTCTCTCTCTCTCTCTCTCTCTCTCTCTCTCTCTCTCTCTCTCTCTCTCTCTCTCTCTCTCTCTCTCTCTCTCTCTCTCTCTCTCTCTCTCTCTCTCTCTCTCTCTCTCTCTCTCTCTCTCTCTCTCTCTCTCTCTCTCTCTCTCTCTCTCTCTCTCTCTCTCTCTCTCTCTCTCTCTCTCTCTCTCTCTCAGGCACCCACCCACTCCATGTGGGACACTCAGTTCAGTCTCAGGGTGCAAGTCAAGGCCTGTTTCTCCACTAGGACTCCCTCTGGACCACGGCCACTTTCAGGGTATCCACTCGCTTTGGGGCAAGTGGATCTCAGCATTTCCCGTGGGCCCCCATGGGCTGCAGGGGCACCCCCTGCTTCACCATGGGCCTCACCACGGCCTGCAGAGGCTGCAGAGCTCCGGCGCCTGGAGCTCCCCCTCCCCCTCCTTCTCCACTGACCTTGGTCTCTCCATGTTGTTTTCCCTCACATACTCTCACCTACTCCTCCTCCTCTGGCTAAGGAAAAGTGCGTGCACCCATTGTTTTGATTTCGTCTTAAATATGTTTTTCACAGAGGCGTAACCAACATCTCTAATTGGCCCAGGCTTGGCCAGCAGCATGTCCATCACCTCAGAGCTGGACATGGTGAAGGCTTCGAGAAGCTTCACCGAGGAGCCATCTTTGTGGCCCCCCCACTAGAAAAACCTGGGCCAAGCTAAACCACGACAACGTATAACGTGTCTTACATTTTATTTTTCTGTTCAGAGCCTCAAAAAGATGCCATGAACTAATAAGGTACCTAATTGTGTTACAACTCCTTTCAGTTTGAATCATTTGTGAGAGTGGCAAAATACTTCAGTTAAACCACTGCAAATAAGATTTTTTTTTTTCATTTTTTATTTTTTATTTGGCTCCTAATGCTATTCAGAAACTCTGCTTGGTTTTGGAGGAATTTTATCTATTAAACCACTTTTCCTGACTTTATAAGCTACTTGTAGTAGTGACTTGTCTTCATCTCTGTACAAATTGGATTGCTTTCTCATGGAATCCATAATTTCCTTTTTAAAAATCATTCTGTGTATTCACAATTAGACTTTTACAAATAATATTTTCTAGAAATTTGAAAGAGTGATATGGCAAGAATTTTCTTGTTCTGCATCTCTGGAACTGCTGAAAATAGGCAGGATTCTACAGTATTGGGTACATGGCACTTCTCTGAAGGATTAAATTAATTTAAAATGCAAACATGAGAGAGACCCTTGTTCAAAGCCAGTGTGAAAGACTTGTAGTAGCTGTTGGGTAAGATAAAACCAATACCATGGAAGTGTGGCTTTTTTCCAGCTGTACCATCCCTAGCTCTGCCATTTTCCCTCTTCCGTTACAGTTGACTTTAAAGGTATAGTTCAATCATGAAGTTCATTTTTGTGTGTTTATAAACCTTAACAAAGAGTTTACTCTGTTAAAATGACGGGGATAATGTTTTATTTCATTACTCTTACTGGCAGGAACATGTAGATCTGCACAGTGCTGTTTAGAGATCCTTGATGCATTGAAAAACATGTTGAGGGAAGTCAGAATATTATCCTCCAGGGCATAGCAATGACTGCCTTCCAGACTGTTCATGATTTTGTTTTTCTTAGCAAGATAAATAAATATTTATTTTTTAGAATGCTGATGTTAAATATATTTCATGTACTGTGTGACGCAGATACGGGTTTCCTGTTATGTTAATTCAGAAAAAGGGCAAAAAGCAGCAGTGTCCCAGGAACTTTGGGAATAGTCAGTGGTCTGTGGGTTCATAAGTATTTCTGAAATAGAGTAAATATTCAGTAACAGAGCAATGAAGGACTAGGACGTACAGTGCTAACTTGTTGAAGCATATTTTTATGTGCCTTCTCATGGTTTGTTCCTTGCTTTGGCTTGATTATTCCTAACAACTCCATCTCAAGTTACAGTAAGATTTCTAAATAAAAATAGAGTAGGGTAATATATATTTAACAGTGCTGTATTTGTCAGGGAAGAACCAGTTGCTTGCTTTAGGACTGCTTGGCTGAAGGGCAGAAATCAAGCATCACACCAGCTCCAGCTAAACCCTGTGCTGAAAGCTGATGTTTGACCTTCAGGTGCCGTACAAACACAAAGGTCTGCAATTCCTGCCTCTCCCAGCTCTGTCACAGTGTGCAAAATTATAGATTTGGTAGTCTAAGTTGAAAAAATTCATTCCTGCTTGTGTGCAAATTAGAAGGTGAAGGGATTGTGTGTATGACCTGCTGCCATACTTGGCAATGAAAATAAATATCAGGCTGCCCTCAGTGTCATGGTACTTCTGTGGCAATCTAAGCAGTTAGGTCACAAGTTACCAAACAAGCTACCATAACCACACTTTACAAAAACAAAAAACCAAGAACATAATTTGAGATCTCGAAATGCTGCTCTGGTGTGTAAATCCCATAACAACTGATAAGAGTGCTCTCTATGGAAAGTATTGCTCTTTCTGTAAAATTTGCTTTAGGCTTGTGTACAAGATTTGTATTTTTTATGGAGAAGGGCTTCAAACAAGTATCCCTTTTGTAGACAATACTTCTGGCCTGACTTTATGGTCATACTCAATGAGAGCCTCATAATTTTCTGTGCAGCATGACTGCAAACTTTAGAAGTACAAAAAATAACTTTACAAAGAGGATACACTATTTTTTTGTAAACCAACTGCATTATAAATAGACACAAGGTGTTGGCTCTTCTTCAGCAGCAGTTTTTTTGGGTGAACCTTGCCAAAAGAAAATCAAGCAAGCCTTTCAGTAGAAGCAACACACAATACTTTTATTTAAATTATTCATGAAGAAACACACCCAGATTATCCATGGCATATGTGTGCATATATTCAGATTTAGCCTTGAGAAAATTTGCTGACCTAAACATGGGAGCAGAGTGGGAGCAAGGCAACATGATTAAAGCCAGCTCAGAAGGAGTGGGTTTACATCCTGGCACTGTGCCTCGGATTCTCTGTATGCGTAGTGCTAGGGAGAACTAAAAATAATATCTGCAGTTTAGTGAGATATTGTGAAGTTTACAAAAGAAGTAAGTTTCTTCCATAGTGACCTTTTGTATGCAGAAATCACCACAGAAGAAGGTAATCTAAAAAAATAATTATATTATATAGAGGTATCAATCAATCTTTATGAATGCTGTGGAGTTTTTTAGGGATTTTTTTTTTCATTTGTTCAATGTGTATGTTGTCCTTAAAATATACAGCATCACAGTTGGGAGTGTAAGAAATGTGGAGACAAGCCCAGACTGCTAGGTTTGCTTGAATTTTGTGTGTTTTTATGTAACCAAGTATTTTGTTTCTGTATGATTACTCACTGTTCTGCATCTCATCTGTTTTACTTAAAATCATAGTCTTGCTGATTGTAGTTTTATGGCAGTTTGAAAGTGAACTGTCTGTGTTTAGTGAAAATTAGAGGTTAAAACCCATTTTTAATACCACCAGTAGTAAGCTGAACTTGTGGTGCCATCTTATTTCTTATCTGAGTTTAAATTTTTAAGATTTGACAACCTATCTGATATGCTTCTGCTCTGAGTTCTCACATGACCACCGTAAAAAGGGCAGATTTTGAGAAGATAATTAATTCCTGTGTTGCTGTAGCACAGCAGAATGGATGCTTTAGAATGTTACTTTTAGAAGTGTTAACCTCAGCAAGCCAGGGATGTATATGCTCCTGTTTATTACCTATCAAATAACAAATCTGTAAGACTCACATTATTAACTGGATTATCATAAGCTTTCTTACTATGCAAAGCTTGAAGTATCAAAATGAAACATTGCAGTATTTCATTGTTTGCCAAGCTAGCATATAATACTGGAGGGGTTTTTAGCTATTTAGTTCTGCTGTTACGCTTTGCAATTCTACTGTTAGACTTCATACGTATAGTTTACCACCACCTGAAAAACTTTGGCAGAGTTCCACTAGCTTTGACACTCATTTTGTGGATTTTAAAATTCTTACTGTAGCTCTGTGGAAAGCTCAGAATATTCTGTGGAGTCCTACAAGTTGTTGCTGTCCTTGTGGAAACACAGCACCCAGCCCTGTACTGGGCTAGTATGTTAGAAATAAAGCTTAATAGTGTCCTGTTACACAGGTCAATTAATTCACTTGGGCGTACTGCTGCCACGTGGACTCCCCAGCCATGCTGCAGGGAACAGTGTATGTGAATTGTAATGGATCACTGCTCCTGGAAGGGCTGTTGTTATGCACCCACAAGAGCCCCGCATGAAACTATGCAGGGTCTGCTTCATGCTTTCATCCCGGGTTTAATTGCTTTGGGTTGGTTTCAGAGGACTATTCAGTGAACAACTTAAGACTCTGTCCAGAGAGCCCTGCTCTGAAATAGGATCCAAGGCACACAAATCATTGTCTGAATTGCACGATGTTTTCCTGTAGGATCACCACCTGCTAAAAGATAATACTGCGTCACTGCTCTCTTAATGCTTTAAGTGCCATCCTACTCACAAATACAGCTGTCTCTTACTATTACTGTGTCATAAAAGTAATATTCTGGAAGTTTTGGTTTCTATCTGTACTGTTCCTATTAAAATGTCAAAATATCTTTCAGCTCAGTTGAATAAACAAGTGAGTAAAGATGTGACAGGTTTCTAATTTAGTTTCAGTATGAGTGCTACTGTCACTTGGAACATTGCAGAGATCTAAGAAAACAGCAAATCTACATGTCAATAAAAGTTTGCATGACTTTGTTGAATGCACCCCCAGTGTTCTTCCAGCAGGACACATTTATTGAAGGGGTGTTTTCTCTAGTTGACACGTGTGAGTGGTCACAATGTAGGTAGGATTGGGAACTGCACCATGAAGGTAATGGGCAATCTGGTAAAGAAATCAGTGCTGCCCACAGAACAGTAAAAAACACAGATCTCTGTGAGATCTGTGATTGTGAACAGGTGCATTACTTTTCAAATTTGCGGGCTTTTCCAGTCTTTTTACCATATGTGTATAGAAGGATACTGCTTATTATTTTGTTATGTCATATCTCTTGCTCTTCTGTTTCTCTCAGCTCCTTGAAATTTTCCCAATCCAGGATTATGATCTTTGGGTTTTGCAGGAGTTGTTGGTATTGCATGCAGTACTATCAATCATGAAGAGTCATGATTCTGACCACGGGGAAAAAAAGATAACAGTGCCTTTAACTGTACTGCTTCCCACAAGGCCACTGGCCCCAAATTAAAACTGGAGAGATAAAAAGCAGTCAGTAATCCTTCTGATTGCTTGCTGCCAGGATACAGCTATCAAGATTATAAAAAAATTAACTTTGTTCCTGTTTATATTGTTTGTTTCACATTTCACATTTTAGAAGTATCACCAAGACTAGCTCCTCTTCTTTTACTTTTTTTTTTTTTTTTGTCATTTTTGGTATTGATATTAGCAGGTTTTTAAAATGTGTGTTCTGGTAACAACTGTTTATTGAATAGGAACTTGAACAGAAAACTCTATGTGAAAATAATCATGCATGATGTTCTTTTCAATTTTAATAGAGCTGTTCTAATGTTTTTACTTGCTCAAAGTTCTTTTGCATTTTTAAGTTTAGTTTCACCTGCACACCCTTTTTTAAAAGCACATGACCTGGCACAAATTTATTTTTAAGTCATACTGCCAATGGCCGATGAGAAGTGAAAGCTGGTCTCCTCAGTGACCAGCACAATTGTTTTGTGTTTCAGAAGGAAGGTGTGAGTAACAAAAAACCCTCAAATAAAAAAACCCCAACCTCTACTACAGAGGGAGAGGATACTGTGCTGTATGGTAAAAGACTGTAATATTAGCAAAGTAAGTCCTGGAGCCTAATGTGAACAGCTGAGTCATTTATAGCTGGTAGTGAGACAAATTGCTGCTGAAGGATGCTTGTTATTGCATGGCTGCTGCTATAGCTGGTGGATTGTCTGGTTAAAAGCAAAGTAAACTTGAACCTGGTAAGAGCTGCTGTGAAAAGTACACTCCAGATAAGCACGCTTTAATCTCTGGAACATTTAATTGGTTCTACAGCATTTTCTAGTGCCTCAGCTTTTTAGATGTGCAAACATATTTATAAGATTGACATAATTATCAAATTCTAATTTATTCTTCTCTGTCAATCCACTGCTAATAGTAGCAGAGGACACATTCTTTTTTACCCCAATCACAGGTAGGGTTCATATATCAAATTATAAAGTTAATATCTGTCCTTGAAAGTTTCCTGACTACTACTTTTCTGCTTCTTTATGTAGAACCAGGCTGCTATTATAGGTCATTATGCTGATATCATACCTATCTAATGAGATTTGAATGTGTTTAATGTGAGCCTCAGAGTATACAACTATGTAAACTTAATCCTCTCAAAAATTTCTGTTCAATTTGTTATCCTTGAGCATCATATCCTTTAGAATATAGTTTTGACAGATTACTTCAATTAATTGTAAGACAAAGAGGGTTTCTGCCTTTGTTAATAATGCCTTTGCCTCCCAGGTGCTTTTTTACAAGCAAGCAGACTCAAAACTGAGCATCAAGAATAATTGCAAGCCCTTGCCCTGGTGTGCTGTAGCAAAGGGTAAAGTAGGTAGAGTTTTTAACAATCCTTCAGTTCTCTCACTAGTCTTTGAGAAGCTGGCAAATTGGTGTGACTTAAAACTATACAAAATTTCAGAGTGCCATTTCGGAGAGGGCAGCAGCATAGGTTAAAACTAAAGGGAAAAGCAGGGCAACAACCCTGCTTCATTAGGGAATAGTAATGCTTCCATGAGAGTCTGCTGGAGGAGTGATTAATGGCCACTCATAGGAAAGGGAAGCTTATAGTATCCTGTATGATAATCAGGCTCCTGAATAATTAACCAGTGACTCTGACAAATACATTCCTTCTATTTATTGAATCATATTATTTCCAGCACCAAACAGAATTAGTTGCTGGTTTGCTCACATGTGTAGCACTAGAGCTACAAGTTTACAATGTAAGTAACCATCTGAATACCTTCCTGGGTGTCATACCTCCTGTTACCCATGTCACCACTTGTCTTCCTAGCTTGAATATGGTAGCATGAAGGAAAAAAAACAAACAGAGTAGGAATTTATACAAGTGTATTACATCTATGCACTCACAAATTCAAGTCCCATAGAGCACCAGAGATACGCAGAGTGTCGTGATAGTTCTTCCTTACCCATTTAGTCCAGTAGCTTCTTTTGGTCAACCTGGATGGTCTCAACCTGTAGCAGCAGCATTGCTGGCAGAATACATCAGTGCATACCTCTTGCTTGAGCTTCCAGAGTATAAACTAACAGCTAGTGTTGGCTAAGAAAAGAGGGGACATTGACTATGTCAAAAGTGCTCGTTAAAAGGTGCTGTTGTATGAAAATGCTTTTGAATAGCTCAAGCATGGAAATTCCATTCATAAAAGCAGTATTTCCTTGTGCCCCAGAAACAGGGGAGCTATTTTGGAAATAAATTTGTATGATTACATTAGATGTAGTCTTTTTAGAGATGAATAAATTAAAAAAAAAAACCAAAAAAACGGTACTGATGGAGATAAGTTGACTTTATGTGCAGAATGCTTATTAGGACTGTTAACAAGACAGATATTTTCAAGAATAGATTGAGTCACTGGCAATGTTAAATAGTCCAGATTAACAAAAAAGCCTATTTGAAGTCTTTGGGGAGCTCTAACGCTTGTGTATTTCTCCAGCTTTTCAGTGAAGGATAACTGTGTTTCAATAAAATTTCCTTTCAGTTTCTACCATAATTATATTTTCTCTTTCACTTTGCTATTTCAGAGTCTAAATATCTAATATTTACGTGTTGCGTGTTGCATCTTTCACTTTGTATCCCAAGAATTCCCATACACAGTGGTATAAAGGAAAAACATCCATGCCTTGCAAAAAATGATACATGGGAACACTTAGACCTTGTAAAGTAATCTGGATGTGATCAAGCATAAGTGAATTTTTTGTAGCTGGTTCTGCAGTTTCACATAAAGGAACCTACCACTATGGTGTTGATGGCTGCTTTAAACAGCATGAGGCCTGTTTCAGCAAACGTTAATCTTCTGTCTGTGGGACCGATCATCTTTAAATGTCCAGCTCTCTCTCTATTGCATAGATAAGTTTCTTTCCTTTAAGCTTTTCCTTTTAGATCCCGTGCTGAGAACATGGGATCATATCTATAATTTCTAATAAAGTACCTTACTTCAGGTTGTTTCCCAGTTTGTAAACAACCTTTGTCTGTGACCTTGCAGTCATTCTGTCATCTTGTGAGCTGCAGTTCCTGGTTGAACACAATCGCCCAGTGTTACAGCTGGGCTGGCACAAAAATGCCAGTTATTGCACAGAACTACATTATTCTGCTGATTTTACATGCTTAAAAACTTACAAGTGGTGGTTCTTTCCCAGCTGATTTCTAAAGGCACAGGCCTTTCTCGTGTTCTTGGACAACTCTGGCTGACTTCAGGGACTTGACTCGTGTATGAATTTTCCTGAAATTTGCTGCAAGCCCAAAATTTGACTGGGAAGATTAATCTGAAGAACATTAGGGTTAGGTCTTGTTTCCAGATGAAAGGTTTTAGTAAATTTTGATTTTTACCAAGGCAAATGTTCTTTCATTTATTCATTAGCTGGTTTGAAATGTGCTTTAATAGAAAAGTGTGTAGGATGTCACCTATGCTCTTCCAGCAGGCGTACTTTACTTTACCATGAAGTAGCAACTTCACATAATTGCAAAACATTCTAAAAATAATCTGTTACATGTTTTCCCACAAACTTAGGAACTGAAGAACCTGCTATTGGATCTTTTTTTCCAAATACTTCTTTTAGTAGATTACAGTTTTATGTAACCTTCTGATAACTTCGGGGGTTTTTTGGAAAAAACAGTTTTATTAGAAATATGCCACCAACATTAAGAATGAGAGCAAACTGAAGAATTTGCACAAGGCATATCAAGATGCCTTGAAAGAGTTGTTTGTGGTGATTTTATTTTTTAGCAGAATCCAAAACCCAAGCAAAAGTGTATTTCTTTCTTAGCAGTGGCTGAACTATTTTGAAGATGTCAGTCCAGAAAGATTGACAGAGCTGTGATCTGAAAACAGAGCTATTGTGCCATGAACCATTGCCTCATTTAAGTAGCCTTTAATTGTAGGAGTTGTACATAACTTTTATTTTAAAATGGTTGGGGAGAAACCAACATACAAGTTTCTTCCTTAGAAAAGTGGACATTATTTTACATTGTTGAAAGTGCAATCAATTTTTTCCACATGGATTTTCTGGGCTAGGGATGTGGAGGGGTGTCTCTTTTTGTAAGATATTTTTGGCTGAGAAATGATGAGAACTACCAAAAATGTGGGGGGAAAAAGGAATGAAGCTTAATGTGTAGAGAGAGGGGGGTTTCCTTTAAGCTCACAGGGACATGGAACCTTAATGATCTAAGACCCACAAATTTGGTGGGCAGCTGGTTTTGCTGTAGAAATGTTAATGCCTGATTTCTAACACATTCAGTTTCCTGCAAGCAGCATGGTTCTTCTGCTTCTGAAATTCCAAATGTTCAGAAGCATTGCTTCCATTTATGTTTTCAATAAAAATGTTGTGGTTTCTGTTGTATTTTAAGCACTGGAGCACTGTAGTCTCCCTCCAGATGGACTGACAGACCAGCAAGAGGAACTAGAGAGGAACCCTAGCCTTTGGGGATAGGAGTGACTCTAAAAATAGAGATTACTTTTTAAGGTCATCTTCAAGAAGGATGGAACGTGTTGATGCAGTTAGCTGATCCTTTGCTCATGGTCTCTTTTTCTTACTTCTGAACAAGCCCCAGGAAACAGAGCATCTTCCTGGCACAGCAGTATGAGGGTTATGAAGAAGAGAGCCTCAGCAGACCTCTCGGTCCTCCCTTGTACCTTAAGAGCAGACAATAGAGGCAAGATACATGGACTATATATTGTGTGCAGTCTGGAGAGCTGGTGAAACCCATGCGTATGAAGTCCTGTGCTAAGCCTGCTTCTGCAAGGAGAAAGCCCTAAAGGGGTGCTCTTCAGGTCAGAGTAAAACTAGGAGGGAATTGCATTTCTTAGCCCTAAACATCTAGACCTAGCAGAGGGATAGAGGTTCCCTGGAAGTTATGGAACAGGTAGATGAAAATCTGGTCTATTTCTGTGAGTTCAGAGGTGTTAAGAAATACTAGAGTTTATTATTTCCCTGCACGGTTCAGTCAAAGTAATTTCATTTTCAAGAGAAAGGCCTTCCAATAGTATTAGAAGTAATTTCACAGCTTAAATGAGTTCAGTCATGCCTCTGTAGTAAAGAGTGCATTACCCTTTTTATTGCCATCTGTGAAAAATGCTTTCAGCTGCATTTGAATTCAAGACACGATGGTTAGACTGGTCTTTTGCATAGTTGAAAGTGACTGATCTCATTTTTGAGAAGGTATTTCCTGATAAATGCATCTGTTTATCAAATAGAGTTTCAGAAGGGAAATGATTACTCGTTTACTGAATTTAAAGGACAGACTTTTATAGCCTAAATTTTAGTAATTGCTCTGAATATATAGCAACTACTAGAATGTTAGCATGTATTAAGGGCAGATATGACTCTCTTTTGAGAGGAAAAATCTGTCACCTCTTAAAAAAAATCTCCATTTATCTCAAATGTAAATGTGAAACTCACTGATACCCTTTGAGACATATATTGAGTATTTTGAAACAATTTTCTGGCAGTTATTCAGTTTTCCTTGGGTTTTCAGTGATTAAAACCTAGATTATCTGTAAAGACAAGTTAATCTGTTCACACATACTTCCCTTTGAAGTTTCCAGCTCTGTCTGTTGGTAATGGCTGCTTGGTCTCTTAATTTTCGTTATAGAGTAGAGAAACTGCAGCTGTTTTTAATCACTTTTAGGTATTCCTGAATTTGAGACAATCAGCTTGGAGAAGCTGTAGTTGAGACAAAAGCAAATTTGGTACCCTTTATCCATTCAGTATTGCCAACTTGTTTAATAGGTTTAAAATAAACAGATCTTGTTTTAAGTATGAGCTGACATACGAAGATAAAAATTCTGTGCCAGCTGTGGGCTGAGACAAATGGGCCTAACAGGGACAGAGGTCTCTTAAAATACATAACACTTTAAAGGAACAGTATTGTGGACCATGTGCTTTATTTAGCAATTAGGCTTCACAGAAACAGCCAATTTTACTTGATTTTAGTTGTTAAGACACTGTTTTTATCAAATGGAGTTTACCATGTGCCTTTACAGGTCCAGCTAAATTGCACTTCAAAAGAATTTTAAGAAATACCCTAACTAGATGCAAACATTAAAAATTCAGAAATAAGCTGAAATAAAACCCTCTTGCAGAGAGAACATCATGGACTCTGGCTTCTTTTTGACATAGTGCTACAAAAAGTGAGCACAGTATAAGGAAACCCCAAAACACCACAACAAAATACAGACTTGATGGAGGATAGTCTTTCAGCCTTCTTAACTTTTTAAGAAGGTTGAAATTGGTGATATGGAGCATGTCCTTTTATGTCAAGATGGTATGGCAGATTCAGTCCTGCATCCAGACGGCATCCAAAGGAGTGTATCCTCACTTTTTGAGTAAGAATCTTGCCACTGACTGGGAACAAAAATTGTCATGAGTCTCATTATTACATTTATATACATGTACGTACACACTCCCCAGCTATGGTATATAAAGAGAGGAGAAATTCCATTCATTAAGGCTCTTCCACAAATTTTTTTTTTTCAAGACTGTTTATGAGCAAATGAGGTTCAGAAAGCTTTGGAACAAAACCTGTGATAGGAGCTGTTGAGCGTTGAACAGTTATTTACTAGCATATTGTTTCAATTAGGATTGCAACAGGAAGGAAATTTCCATGGGAGATTGCCTCACGTATCCATCAGAATACCAGTCTATTTTAGTTGTTCAGTGCAAGCTTTATATAGCTTTAACACGAGTTCAGCAAAATTGCTCTGTGTTGTACAAATAAGCTGCACAAATTGCACTGTTCTAGTTTTCAGATCAAAGGTAGGTGACAGATTTGTCTTTACAAGGAGAAGTTCATTGGGATAGTTTCTTGATGTCAGAAAATAAACCAGGTCCTTAGTTAGTACTTGGAGCATGAGAGAGACCAGGAATGAGGTTTTCAGCTCATGATTCTGCTTTGCTCTGTCCATGACATAAGGTCCAGGTTCACACTGCCTCCTACATACTTTTTTCATTAGACAGAGAGCCCCCAGAGCAGGAGGAGAGCTGTGCTGCACCCCAGAAGTCCGCTCAGTCTGAAGAGCAAGCCTACCTCATTGTTCAGAGGGCATCATGGAATGGCCCAGCCTCTGCAATATCAGAGTCGTTTGGCATGTGTTACAGAGGAGGGTCAGAATCTGCCTCTGGAAACTAGGCATACCAAAAAAATCCCTTTTCCACAGAAACTGGAATTGCTTTCTTACCAGAACATTTCTTTTCTGCTGCTTTCTGCCTTTTTGAAAGCAGATGTTTGGCAGATGACTGCTCCCTGATTCCCAGTGTGGAAAGATCCAAGTTACATCTTAGATCTGTTGATTAGCTGTAGCTGAGGCTAGTTCCCAAAGCACTGGTCCTGTCCTCTGAGTAGTGAATCAGAACATAAGAATTGCTGACATCCAGGCCTTCACTCAAATGATACAATTAACTTAAAAAAAAAAAAAAAGTTATGTATATTCTCACTTTACAGTGTCTCAGGGTCAACCATGTAGAACTTTCTGGTTTAGGGTTCCTAATCTAAACACAGTCCTTTAAGCCTTTATTGGAAACACCAAAATACTTCTGTGAAACATAACCTTCAGGCACCATGGACAAGTATTGTGTTATGCAACAGCTATTTTTAATGTATTAAAGATTAACATTGATGTATAAAGTTAATCAAAAATAAACATCCTGTGCTGATAAGGTAAAGAATCATTTTCCATGTGTTAATACTCCTATTTTTAAGAGATCCCAAATTAGATCTAAAGCTTACTTTTTTTATAGCCAGGCATTGGTCCATGCAGTAGTCAGTCAGGACTATAATGTTTTTAAAATAAATGTATTATATATAATGACTGACCTTTTCTTCTTTGAATTTTCATCTTCATTATTAAATAAAAAGGTAAATCAATTAATTCACTTTTCTACTGTTGCACATTTAGAGGTAAAAAAGAACCTAAAGTCTAAGGAAGCACTGACTGTAATAAAGGTTTTTGGACATTTAGCATGCGTATAGGCTGAGAAACAAACTCATTATTCATTTTGGAATATTAATTTGCATTTTGTGGTTCCCAATCTATATTTGACAAAAAAATACCATAAAAGCACATAAACCAATAAGGAAATGCTGAGCAATAGGAGTTTCAAGTGATGCATTCTGAAAAGTTTTCCTTAAACACAACTTGAAAGTAGAGTCATAAGATTTCCAAATACTTTTCAATAATTTTGCAAGTGTTAAAGCTCAGGTATTTCATATGGTTTGTAACCAAAACAAAAAGATCCCATGTAATTGGGGAAAGCATGGTGCAAGACTGCATGATTCTATGGAACCTTTTTTTGGCTGCATCTTTTATCAGTCAGAAACCATAAATGGTTATGCTTATTTCTGGAGGTTGCTTAAGCTCTCAGCAATTGTGCTTTATGATTAGCCACTACAAGTTCTCCTGTAGTCCAAATAAGCTTTTAACTCTCAGAGGTGGAATAGGAGATCATAATTGGTACTCAAGAGGTTTCTTGGAAGAGGTTAAATGTAATCCTGCTCCTTGGCATACATTCAAGAGGCTTTAGCATTGGCCCAGAATGGTAGAACTTTCATTCTCTCATGTGCAGCCTCCCTTAAATGCCAGAAAGTTTTTATTGCTTCTGCAATTGTTTCATCCTCCTGGGCACACAACCTGGCTACTTCCAGGGCCACCTTTCCCCTCCCAGTTTAGATGTAAACACAACAAAAACTAGTTTGCAGAAGCAAATAAGAGTAGTAGGTACTTGGAAGCTGTGGCCTTGGGGATGTTCGTTGTCCTGCCCTGGCAGAAGAAGAGGAAACCACAGCAAGCATGTGTTACCTTGCTTCCTACTCCTACCTGTATTTAAACCTTTTCCTGTCGCAAGCCATATGCTGCTTCTCCTTTGGAGGAGTGTGAAGTATTGGTGAGGATGTTAGGAGAAAAATGCCTTTAGAAAGGCACTACATCACCTGGAGGTGAAGGTTGCAAATATGGCATTGCTGGGCTTGCTTCCCTTCAGGGTCTCTTCAGTACGAAGGCAGTCTGTAAAGCTGTCTGGGTTCAGTTTCTAGTATTTCTAGCAGTCAGCAGGCTGTTAGCCAAGGTGTTTCAGTTTGTGTATAGTTTAAGCCTTCACATTTTAATTGAAGGGGAAAGATGTCAGTTATTTAAAACTTCCTCCAAAGTTTTCACAAATTAAATCTACTATAACAATGATTTTAATTGCACTGATAAAACATTTGCATCTCAGCAAAAGCTTTAGCTAGCTGCCTGGGATATATTTCTGGAACTGTTTGTCTCAGCTGCTTAACTTTAATTTCACTTGTTCAAGGGCTGTCAGAAAGGTTACCAAACTGGCTGAAGATGTCAGATCAGCTAGATACATTGGAAGGCAGCTTGAAATTTTTAAACCCTAAATCCTATAAAATACAGATAAACAGGGAAGATGTTTCTGCTGTTTCTTCATTCAGATGAAGTTAGTTATACTTGATCTGCTTCTGTATTTAATTGTGTTGGGATTTAAGTTCCAGTAGCTTGGAAATATAGGAGTAGAAATATGATGCATTTAAGCAATAACATTGTGCTGCTCTTTCCTGAAAAAATTAGTATATCAGATATAATACGTTGCAAGTGACAGGAGGGATTAATTTTGACAGTAAGCTTTGAAGTGATGTGGTTGGAAAAAAATTTAGCAGATGTGGATATTTGCTGAAGAATCTGGATTTGCGGATTATTAAATGTGGTATAAATTATAAATTAAGGCTACTTGAAAGCTTCTCCAACTTCTGTGCTTGCAACTGTGTTCTTAGACTCCATATTCTGAATTTGTCTCCTCCTTAATTAGGAAGTGCTAAAGAGTAACTCTCAGTTTTGTTCCTTAATGTTCAGTAGCCATAACAGCAATCTACAAAAGCATGCATTTTGCTGGTTACCATTAGGAAAAAAAAACGTCCAGAAAACATTTCTTTGAGAATTGCTGTTACAATGCTTTTATTTTGAAAGTGTCTGTTACAATGCTTTTCTTTTAAAACGAATGTGAATGTTTCTTAGGGGGATGGAGGCATTGTCTTGGAGAAGAGCTGGGCCAACACCACCAGGAACTGCTAGAAACAACTTGGGAACAGCTAAAGAAGGGAAAACAGTTCAAGGGCTGTTCATACCTAAGTTTGGGTATCCATTGGTTGAGTCGATATGGCTTTCCACAAGAAAGCTACAGACGAAGAGAAATCCAGACCTCTATTTACAAGAGATGCTGTCATTTCCCATCTTTAACCCTAAGCTTTTAGGGTTGTTACAGTTTGCTGTATTTTAGTGCATTATTTCACATGTTCTTGTATTTCTTTAGGATGTGTGTTATGCCCAGTCTGCCGAGCAGGTTTAGGGGAAGTTTGTTTAATTTTACTCTGGGTGATGTGTGGGAGAAACAACAAAATTCTCAGATGGTTCAGTAACAAACTTTTACTTGCAAACTTTAGAACAGTAAGGTAGAAGAGCGTTCTTGGCAATTTTAAAAATGTATCTGTTTTGGTTGGAAATGGAACAATGTAAAAACATATAACACTTAACAAAAGGTATAAGGAAAAGAAAAGAAAGGTTGTTGCAATTTCAGTGTCTGTTGGTTGAAGTGATGGTCACAGTCTTGATCCATCAGGGTGAGGAAAGCCTATGAAACACAAAGTCCAGTGGGTTAGGATGTGCTCAGGTTAGGTGGGAATGCCCTGGTAATGTTACAGTTAAACAAATATGTGTCCCATTCTTTTTTTTTTTTTTTTTTTTCTTAACTGCTAAATGGTTAAGCATCTTCCATCCAAGCATATTTTTCAGAATGGGACATCATCTTAGAACAGGTCTGTAGTCTTACCATTTTTTGTTGTAGCTGCAGCGGTGCTTTATTTCACTGTAAATTGAAAAGCTCACATCAGACAGGTCCTGACAGACAGGTGCCAAAAAAAACCTCCAAAACAACAATGTAATTTAAATTAACTAAGGGCTTCAACTCAGTATTTGAAAAAGCTGATTAGCATTTACTTTAGATAATGGAAGCTTTGGCTAGGTTTTTCATCGAGAGCCAGTGACTGACAAAATCAACACCTTTATCAGCCGCTATGTTCCTCATGCACAGTCAAAGCCCTTGCCTGTTTTATCATTAATCAGGAATGTTTACTTGTTTCTAACTGAATTGATAGTGCAGAGCAGGTGTCCTGTGGACCTGTTCTGCCTCCCAGCAAGGTTGGCTGCATTCAACTTGTAGGCTCTGTCCTCAGTTATCCTGATGGAACTCCAGACTCCTGATCAAACTCGGCAAAATTTGAAGCTATAGGAGAATGTAGTCCGATTGAAGGCAGAAGTTTACTATTACATTTTATTTGTCAGCAGAAAAATACACCCCACTGTCCCAAACAACAAAACAATACTACTTGATTTTTTTATTTTAGGCTGAGTTACCAGAACTACCAATGACTGGATTATAAAAGGCAGGTTGTCACTAAAGTACCAGGAATTAAACTCTGCTAACCTTTTGAAAACCTACAAAAATGCACCTGTCCTAAAACACATGGAGAGGATTTGTATTTGCTGCATTGGAGCTCCTGTTTTCCCATGCAAAATCTGTACTCTAGTCAGTTTTACTATTCCTTGTTTTCATCTACTTGTCTTTCTTTTTCTACATACGCTGTTATGAGACTTCTGTGGTGTTGCCTTGAGAGTAAAACTGTTTAGGATGATGATGGCAGGATTGGCTCTTCAGGTTGCCATGTGGGTTGTATTTAAAATGTCTTCTGGAGTAGTCCTTTTGGAGAGAAATTCTAAAATGGTCTAGCCTTCAATAGGAAACTGACTGGAATCACTACATTGTTGGGACATCCATTATTTTTTGGGTGGTCTCTGTACTGGATCAAAGCTTGAATGGAGACGAGGAAAAAACAAAGGAAGAGTGAAAAAATAGCGTATTTCGCTTTATAGACTTACAAGTTGCTTAAATACAGGGATTGCTAGTGTATATAGTGTTTCTGTATCTTGTAGAGCTGAGCTATCACTGCTATGTAACTAGTGCTTCAGAGATCTATGAAAATGAGGGAGATAAAGGAAAGGAGGCTTGCTTTGGGCAGTGGGTCCTATTCCCCAAACATTTGAGGGGCTAAGGTACAGTCTAATTATGATGTTCTTTCAGTTGTGGGAGATGAAAGCTGAAGCTGGGAAAAAAATTCACTGTATTACACAGACAGAGGCTTTAGTGCACCGACTAACACATCAGGTTGTTACAATCTTGTGTCCAAAAAGCCTTCATGTGGTACCTTCACATTATAGCTGGGATTTCAGATTAAGAGGTATGTGGGAGATAACAATGAAGATTCTATGACTGTGCTCTCACAAAACAGCCCCATTTTGAAGTGACACCAGTGATCCAAGGTGCATCTGTTTACCAAAATACCATTTTGGTGTTCAAAGAGGAGCAGGTATTACATCTGTTACGAACCCACTCCCACTAAATTCAGTGTGTTATGATGGGGTTCAGTCATTCTTGGAGAAGAGACTGCTGAAACAGTATATATTAAACATATTGATACCAAGAAGCATATGAAGGCATCACTAGCTGTAACTTTCTTGGAGGATGACGACATCAGTGAACAGCTTGTTCCTTGCTGGATGTTAAAATTGTTTTAAGTACAGTTTTGAGTGGCAGATTTAATCTAATTAGCATGGAACTGATAGCATTCACAGTTGCAGTCTCTCTTGCACAGATGAACAACTACAAGTCAACGCTGCATTGCAGAGGGAGCTGTGCAAGCATAAAGACATGATCTTGTCCTTGAAGAGCTTCCTATTTCAATTGATGGATATCCTGCTGAAGGCATCTGCTCTAGGAAGTGGTTCTTGACTCCAGCACCAAAGAGATGGGAGTCTTGTGTTTGAACTTGCTCAGCTAGCTCCTCCAGAGAGTACTGGCTTTGTCCACACTGGCCAGCATCTACTTGGAGTTTTATCTGGGTCTCTTGAGGTCACAGGGCATCCAAGGATAGGTAGGCACTTTGCATGGTTCAGGGAGCTCAAACCATGGAGTTGGCAGTCGCAGGAGTGACACAAAAACATGGTGTTGAAGTGATTGTATCATGTCCTGGGAGTTCATTGAATCATGGAATCACCGAATATCCTGAGGTGGAAGGGACCCACAAGGATCATCAGTTCCATTCCTAGCCCTGCACACAGTCATACCATGTGCACCAATATGCCTGAGAGCATTATTGAAACACTTCTTGAACTCTGTCAGGCTTGGTGCTGTGACCACGTCCCTGGGGAGGCTGTTCCAGTGCTCAACCACCTCCTGAGTGAAGATGCTTTTCCTTGTACGAAGGGTGGTAGGGGGTGGTTGAGGGTAGAAGGCAGTGCTTGCCTGTAGGTGTCGGCAGTACAAGGGGAGAAAGGGTCAGGTCTGATGCAGTCTCGCTGTTTTTCTGTATTGCCCTGCAGGCAAGTGCTGGTAGGTTTAATCTTTAGTGTGCAATCCTTAATGAACAGGCCAGCTGGGCGAGATGGTGAGAGGCAACAGGGTACTTGGGAGTGAGTTTGTATGCACGGTGTGAGGGAGCAGGGATGAGACTCTGGACTAAAATGGGAAGCAATGGGCAGGCTGAAAGGCATCAAACAGCATTTTCAAGGGATTTTGTATTCATGACCTTAAAAGCACCAGTGAAAATACTTGGCCAGCAACTTATCCAGGTGAACAAGAGAAAGCTGCTGAATGACTTGATAAACTGCTGAGGATCTGGGTTTTTTAAAGGAAAGCAGGTGTGAGGAGACCTTTTTTGACTGACTGCTGCATTTCTCAAGACAGCTGTAGCCACTCAGGCTAGTAGTATGAGAAGCAAATGACTGAACTGATCCCAGAAAAGATTCTGGATTTGTGGGGAGAGTTAGTTATTCGGATCCTGGTCACATCTGACAGCAACTGTGTTTACTTACCTTTGTAAATGAAATAGTCTTAATTGCTGAAGAGGCAGTTTCTCTAGGAAGAGGGAGCTCTTGCAGAGATCAAATGGGTGATGTTGGACCATCTTCTTCATTCTGATGAATGTGGCAGTTTTGGCACCCATTTTTACAGCTCATTTCCTTTCCATTTACACATGAAGTAGGTCATTAAAAAAATTGTTCTTTTTATTGGCACAAAATAGAATGTTTGTGAATCATTGTTTATCTTTAGCAGAATGCATCTTTAAGTAAATGAATTAGCTATTCCTAAAGGAAATTTCTCTATGCATTTATAAGATTGTAACTTATTTCTAATATTATGCAGGAATATGAAAAAAGTGCTGTAAATTACTTAGGTTATTATTTGTGTCAAATAAGGAGTTTGTCAATGCTTCTCTTAATGAATGATTGAATGCTTTTATGACACTTGGATTTCATTGCCTTTGTATTTAATGAATGAGAACAAGCTAGACTCCAAATTGCAGAACCAGAAGTATTTCCCTAATGTTTCCACAATAAGGTTGTCAAATTGCCTGCAGATTAAAAGTGTCATGATGAAAAAAGCTCATGGTAATCTGTTCTGCCAGAATTTGTGAAATTTCACGTTGCAGTTTAATATCACTAACAAAATCACTTCTATGCCAGACTAAAACAAAGTGTCAAACTATAGTGTCCAAGCCTATGCTTGGGTACAATTATGGAATTTGGTTGCTGACAATTCTGCTGTTCTCTTACTCTGTATGGTTGCTGGGTGAGTATGGAGTAAAGCTTTTTGTTGTTCTGTTGTTTGTTTGTTCTGGCTTTTGTTTGGTTTGGGTTTTTTTGTTGTTTGTGGGTTGGGAGTTTTTTTGGGGTGTGTTTTTTTGTTTGTTTGTTTTTTAGTTGTAGTATCTGACTTTAAAAAAGGTCATTGTCCAGCAGTAGCAAACACAGCTGTGTGCTGTGATTCTGTCAGGGACTTGTATCTTGGCTTTTCTGATGCATGTTTCTCATAGCTTGCAAGAAGGAATGCATGCATCACTGATTATGAAATTACAGCAAATGCAAAATACTGATTTAAGATCTTCAGGTCTTTAGAACTAAATTTTTCTCTAGTAGTTGTAGAACCTAAGTGGTACTTAAAATGTTTTTAAGGTATTTTCTGCTGTGCTGTCTTGATAACATAATTTCTCTGGCTTATTAAAGCAGGTGGGTAAGTAAGGTGCAAATGTTCTGCAGGAATAGCTAGGTCAGGTATTCAAACCAAGCTGTAGCTAAAGAATCTATTATGCAAATAATGACATAAACTGCACGTAGTTATGAGCTACAGACGTGGATTAAGAAAACAGAGTAGTAATGGGAATGGGGGAAGGGAAGAATCAGATAAAATGTGTGTGATTTCTTACAATGTATATGGAGGGGGTTTGTCTCCTTTTCTTTGTTACAGTTAGAAATTACACGTCTTGTCCCTGCTGTTTATTCCTCCACTTGATCGCACTCAACAGCAAAGGTGGTTCATGCTGCTTTGGTGGTTAAGAGAGCACATAACATTTGCACAAACACAAGCTTCCTGAACACGTTTCTGCTATCCATAATCTGGTACACCACAACTGCAGCCACCAGCTTCCTAAGGAGTGTGTATTTTAAACTAAGGTCATTGTTTTATTGACCCAACTGTATGATGAACTCTTTTCACTCTTCCAGCAGTTCTGTTTAAAGAAATGCAAACAGAAGTATTCCATTCATAAGCTAAGTGTTTAAGAGGTCCAGCAGTGAAACTCATGACAAGATGCTTCTACTACACAGGTTAGAACAATGCTAGAGCAGATAAGAGGTACAGAAGGATTGTTATTGCAGGAAGGGTTGAAATAGTCTGGGAGAAAAAATAATCTGCATCAGTGTGTCTTTGCATTCTTCTATGTAATTTCTGTGGTCTTGTAGCTCTGTTATAAAACTTTTCAAAAAAATCCCAAGCCTTATTCACTCCTTATAACCTGGTATCAATTAATTGTGTTTTTCCATTGACTTGTAGGATCATATCTCCATTAAGGCAGGAGATGGCCTTTTAAAAAAATAAAAGTTTGTGTCCATTCCTTTGTAGGTTTTGGAGTTCCTTTAACAATGGACTTCTGGGTGCCAAGCTTCCATGTGTTTGCCATTTTTAAACTTGAGTTCTAAAACCCAGTGAAATTATGTGCAGTCATGTACAAACAAATGATTTAGATCTAGTTTGGCTACTGTAATGCTTACATTTTAAGGTAAGCGTTTAAACTGAAGGGTTTAGGCACTTAATTATGTTGTTTCATTTATCACAATTCATAAGACCTTATTTGGAAGACATTCTGCAGTTGTGCATCTCACGCTTTGTATCCACTTTTTAGAAGCTGCTCGTGTTTAGTATTTCACTACTCAAGTGCTCACATATATCATCAATGCAATAAACAGTTGCATAGCTATATATCATTTATGTAAAAAAACATTAGTTCTTTCCTGCTTCCCCCACCCTTTCCCACATATCTATCCATGTCCAGAGCTGAATGTGCGAGGTCTGGCCTCACAAGACATTTCTCATGCTGGATGAAAGAGGCTCCTGAAGCTGCTGCTCACAGGGGTGAGCTGTGGCTGCATGTGTGCTTCTGTAGCTGCTTTCAAAAAGGGAAGCTTTGAAGTGCTTCAAAGAACCCAGCGGTATCTGTACCTTTTGATTAAAAGGATGTTCAGTACAAATAGGAGAATATACTGAAATATTAAGATAAGCAAATTTTGTGGTCGTGAACAATAATTCCTAGGGGAGAGCTGATGGTGACCAAAGTGTACCTAAGCAAAACTGTACTTTCACCCAGCACATAAGGGCTGAATAAACAAACAAACAACCTTGATTAAAAAGAAAGTGGACTGAAACACAGTAGTGACTGTTGTTACTCCCCTGTACAAGAAGAGACAAGTTATGGGCAAAGCTAAAATCATAACTCTACTGATTTTTTTCTAAATGTCAGATCAAATGTGTCAGGTTTTAGTTTTATATATTTTACTACCAATACTAAACAAATAATGGGACTAGCAATATCTTTTTAAGTGGGTAACCTTCTAAAAATGATTTTACTTATGTTGAATTGTTTTTTTTTTTCCCCTCTGGAAAAATGAGGTTAAAGTTTTGGCAGAGGAGAGTTGTCTGTACTGTAACAGAACTTAGTTCATCTCATGCCAAACACCAACACTTGATATCAATAATCGTTGACTCAAATATTGCTCTTGGGTGCATTAATCATTCCCATTGTTCCATAACACAGTGGGAAAAACAGTCTTTAACAATTGCTACTGGGGAAAATCACACAGTGGGAGCTTGAAGCAGTTCTTGCAGTTGTGTAACAAAACTCCAGAATGTCGCCAACACTCTGGACCTGGAAGGGGATTCTTGTTGGTGAATGTTAGCAGTGGTTTCAGAATGATGTGCACTGTTTTTTTTCTCTCTGTGCTATTGAGTTACACTGCACATGTGAAAATATAGTTCTTAAAGGATGTTTTTTTCTGCTTGCTGCCCCAAAGAGGGTAACTTGTAGGGAACGTATGACTGGCAAATTGTGACAGTATGAATTTGAATTTCCTTACTGAGTGACTGCCAGTATACGTTTGATGGGTGATATATTTGTGCTGTGTTGTCAGATGAAGCTTTTATAGCATTCAGTGCTAGCCTGTGCTTTAGAACCATGTACCTTCTAAGAGAAGATACAGGTTATTTCCCTTTGGTTTCTTCCTAGTAAGATTAACTAAAGCCCAGAATATTCTCTTCCCTCCTATACCTGTCTTCACATTGTTTTTACCGCAAACCTTGTTTGGAAAGAGCAATGTCACTTCCTAAGACAAATAGTTTTAATTAAACTTCAGGTGAAGATTCTTCTGACTTCAAAGGATGAAGATAATTTGAGAAAAAAAGATATTTTTGAGGAAGCATAGGATGGTGTCTCCCCTACTTCCAGTTAAAGCAACCTATTTCCTTACATTTGGGAAGATAATTTGAAACTCTTTGAGGCTTAGGTACAGGGTTACCCTGATGCTTTATGAAGTGGAAGAGGATGAGACTTTCATATGTCATAAATTGGTTCACTGTGCCTTGGAGTACATTTCCACTAAGCCCAAGTTCTCATTAGGCTCATAACCCCCCTCATTATGTGGGGCACCGGTGTGGAAAGTCTTCAGACCAGCCCTGGGACTGTTAGAGGTGCAGGTCAGAGCACAAGACGTGTTCCAGAGCCTGTTAAAACCTGTCTGCTCTGCAGCAAAGATGCAGGGAAAAGAGCTCAAGTGCTGACAGCTCCACAGTAGCTCTGCAGTAGCTGTTTTTTTTCTTGGAGTGGTAACACAGCAGGCGTACAGCACTTCCCTCCCACCTCAGCCAGGTGTCAGCACAGCCAGCGTGGGAGATGCTGTACAGAGAGCAGATGAGCACGTGTTGGAGCTCTGCTTGGGTAGGGTGATGTGATCAATCATTAGTTCCAAAGGTGGCATTTGCCTGATAACTGTGCAGTGTGACCTGTGTGCTCTGACTTCTGATTGGTCGTTGAGGCACTTAGCATTTCTAAGTCTCCCTTCCATTACAATTTTGAGTCTCTGTGGTAGTACAAACAGATTCAAAGGGGCAGGAGTTGGAGTTAGAGAGAGATTTCTTTATTAGGAATTGATCATAAGAGAACTTATCATCCAACACTTGCGTAAGTTTTCTAATGTGATCTCTTGAGTGTTTTAAGCATTTATTTCGAGTTAGTAATTCATTCATCTAGAGTGTGTGAATGCTTCCTTTCAGTTAGTGGTTTCAAAGGATTTTTAAAATATCCGCTGGCTGGTGACATACTGCACTGCCTTTATGGTTCCAGATACTAGGGTCTGGATAAGTTGCTAGCCTGAGTCTTATGCCTGAGAATAAATGTTCCACCCACAAAAATAAACTTGCCCTGTCTTAGGCCATCTGAAAACAATTTTTGTTCTGTGTGCATTCATCTAGTTTGCATCTTTTAATGGGACCCACAGTGTTCAATACCTTTGTCTGCATGTCTCCTTGGTGCACCAGACTTCTCCAATTTATGTTGATGGTTTTGGAGAGACTGCCAGACTGAATCACTGATGTAGCAATAATATTTTATAATGCTGCAAGATAGTTCCCTTGAGTCTTTGCCATTTTCAGTAAAAAAGTCTAGGTAGGGAGTTACGTGCTGTCAGGTAGTGTCTGCCTACGTATCAGAAGCAGCGATGTTGTTCTTCCATTAGAGCTTTAGTTTGGGAAAAGATCCTGACATGTTTTGGAATATATCATCGTGTGATAGTTGGCAATTGTGACCAAAATAAAGGGGTTTTCCATTGTAGGATGTATGGTTGACAGGGTATATTCCTAGTTTGTTTTATTGGTGCTTTTAAGTAGGAGCTGTAAAGAGCAACTTCTGCCTACTTAGCATTGGAATGGGCTGTCAGTAAAGCAGAGATCTCACTGCTTGTGCTGTTTTCCCCACAGCACTGGGAAAATGCTAACTGTTGCTCTTCTACGTTCTGTCACCATGAACAAAATCTCTTAGTAATTTTTTTCAGGCTTTCTAGAAATGCCTTTTGCCTGCTGCCACAATTAATGAAAAGTTGTCATGTGAAAGATCTACAACTGTATAAGATTTAACTCCAACAGCATTCTTCATTTTTAAAGCTAAAGTTCTTCACTCTTTTCCAACTGTTTCTCCTTTGCAACTGTCTCTATAGCTATAGTAATTTTGTGGATAATATCCTTTGGATCGTAGCTGAGGGCAGGAGAAAAAAAGCAGTGGGAAGAAACTAAGTTAGTACAGGTGGTGTTACACTTGATAAAATACATTGATAATGGTGTTTATGGGCCAAGAATCAACTGATATAATGTAGCTTGGTTTTGTGGGATTTTAGCTATACCTTGTTTCCCAGATGATAGCATTGGAAGGTGTTCAGGTTGTTCTCACAATACCATGCAACTTCCAGCAAACAGGTTGTTTCCTACAGTTTATTTTGTTGTCATTATTTGTAGATGACACTCTGACCTCATTTGCATCATTTCACCCACAAACACTTAATTTTCCAGTTGTCAGAAGTCAGATTGCTGAAGATCTCTCCTGTATGGTAACTAAGTCCTTTGTATGATTTGAACCTTGATTCAGATTTGGTAATTTTTTTTTTTTTCCTTCTTCAAACTTAGATGAAAAGTCAACTTTTCTTGCTCTAGTAGTTCAGACAAAATCTGTTGGAAAAGAGGTTACATGCGATTGGCAAGGGTTTATCTTTTGCAGGACTCTTTGAGTCTCAGTATTTGAGCTTCTCTTTTCAGATCTGGTATGCTTTGCTTTGTCTAAAATAATAAAAAACCCCAACAACTCAGAAAATTGAGTTTCTTTTTATGTCTTCCTCAAGCAGGGAAGTTGGCTTTGGGGTGCAAAAATGTTTTCTTTGTATGCATAACTTCATCACCACTTTGAACCATATTGTAAAGTTGCCTTTCTACAAAGTCATAGGATGGTGGAATGATAAAGGAGGATTTCTTTGTGCAAAAGACAACTTTCTAGACAGATTTATTTTTTCTCCAACTTGCTAATTACTTCTGTAGTAGACTCTACTCTTTCAGAAAGTTCATACACTTTCGTAGCACACTGTCAGTGCAAAAGAGTTTTGGTAAAGCCAGTTCATGAATTAGGGTCTGTCATAAAGAACCTTTAGCAGACTCCTAAATTTCTTTCTTCATAATCAGTATTGTTGCCCAAAGTTAACTGTTTGGACACAGCAGGGTCACTTGCTGTACAGAAGGGACTCTGTATCTCTGACTGATTTTAAAATGTGTAGTTGCTTTCTGTGAGCAAAGGTCATCAAGGAAACATTGATTAATGTCTAAAACTTGAGCAAGGATTTTTTGGAAGCTAGAGAATCCCTGCTATAAGGAAAGTGTTGCAAGGGCTTTCTGCAGCTGCCAGAGCTGTCAGTGTGTGTGATAAATTGTTCAGTAAATGCACGTGAGCTGATCCTGTAGCAACTCACTGGAGCTTTGTGATGGGACTCCCTGAGGATCCCAGGCTTGCTAGACAAAAATCAGCATAAGCCTCCTTAGGATTTATCCTGCTAACCATAAACTCTGCCCAGAAAGGATCCAGAGCTGGTAGCAGGGAGACTGCTCCCTCTGAAACCAATGCCGCTTTTCAGGCTTATGGATTAAAAAGGGAACAAGCTCTTAATGGCCACATGAGGGTGTGGTGGAGGTGATAGGGCAGAAAGTTGTTATTCTGACTGGAGTCTGTATGCGTGACCTTCTTTCTATTACAGGGTACTTATTACCCAAGACTAAAGTGGAAACCTTTGAAATGCATCTCTCAGATAAGCTGAATGCCGTAGGAAATGTCCTGCCTTCCTGGATGTTGATGCTTTGGATGATAACAAGCAATACCTCTGGTCAATAACCTCAAATGGCAGTTACCCATTTAGCCAGGCTGGAGGGTTAAGGAACCCTTTGTATAATAGTGCACTATAGGAAGAAGATATGATGGATTTTCTTACCCTTTTTCTTTTTCTTTAATGCAAATTATTGTCTTCCCTGGAAATGAAAGTTAAATTCTGGATAGAATGCAAAATCGAAGTACGTAAGTTCTCATGATTAAGTAGTTGGATATTAGGAAATACCCCTCTTGCCTCAATACATTTTAAAAATAGTATCACTGAGGAATTTATGAAGGATTTGCTTTAGGAGGAATGTTTCTTAAGAGCAGGCATTAATTTTTGACTTTTAGAAGGCAGTCAGAGAAAGGTAATAGGGAATAACTAGGAAGACAATAGTAAGTAAATAAAAGGTTTTAATCTGCCCAGTATAATCTGAAATACCAGATCAGGTTCAGTAAACTTGGTTCTGATATGGTTCTTATTAAAAGCAAATATTTCTAATTACTTTGGTGGAGGCTAGACTGGATTATTTTTTCTTTGTTGTTAGATGTTTAAATAAACTGGTGTCATGGTTTAGGAATGGTATTCTCCAATTTAGTACTCCCATGCTGCAGCTTGCTCCACCTCACCCCTCCCTCAGGTAGGTGGCTGGAGAAGAGAGTTGGAGGCACAGAAGGCAAAGATCATGGGTTGAGATAAGAACAATTTACTGGAAACAGCAATGAGATAAGAAAATGAACCATAACAGCAACAAATCTAATGACAGAGGGTAGAAGAAAAGAAAGGATTCATATAGGATAAAATGCACCTGATAATAGATAATACTGGATAGCTTTGTCTGCCATGTTTTCTCAACCAGATAGAACTCCTTCTCCCTGGAAGAGACTTTTCCCCTCACCTGGACAATGAAACAAAGTGGTAAAGAATAACCTCTGTGTCCTGGCCATGCCCCCTCCCAGCTACTGCAAAAATTAACCCTGTCCTGAACAGAACCAGGACAACTGGAAAGTGGAAGGCTGTGTTTATTTTTCTTCAAAAGTAACTCTTGCCAGCTTGGGATACTTAGACAGTAACCTTGGGGTACGTATATGAAGAGATGACAAAAATCAGAGCTACTTGTAAGTTGAGTCTCACTCCATTGCTATTTCATGCACTTTAGTTTATTCATAGGCACCTACGCCTGACACATTAGAGTTGGCGATGGTCAACCAAATTCAGTCTGTGGAGTCTGGGGTGCCTGTCCAGATGTCAGCGAGATGCAGACTCTGCTGTCTGACTGTGTTTCTGCTGTGAGAATTCAGATTCTTCAGTTAGACTCATTTCAGGGGGAAAAAACAAAGCTGTTTGAGGATGGAACAGGGCAGGATGGGATTCAGCTAGAGGTTTAAGATCCATCTCCTACGTGAGATGGCTGTTGTACCTCATTCACATGGAGTAGTAAAACTCCATCTTTTATTAACTACCCATTAAATTATTAATCTGGTCTGTTCACTCACAATAAATAGTCTTGCCTAAAGCATGAGAAGGTTGTGTTTTGATTGACAATAACAGAAATACTGTATGCATTAATTGCTTTAGTTCAGTTTAGATAAGACAATCCACGTAAGACTCAGACTAAATAGTTAAATATTACAGGATTTGAAGATTCCTGACCAGCCAAATGCAGTACTTCTACTGCAGTACTAGCATTTTATGTGCTATTTAGAGTGCATTTTTCTGTTGGAAACAAGCATGCAAAAAATCAGCTTTACTAAGTTTTTAATATTGAATTTGATTGTAGCTTAGGTAGCTATGGCATTATCTTACAGGATGACAAAATCCTTGCTGTGTCTTCCAAGGCTGAAGACTTGTTTCTGTGCATGAGGGTTGTGTAACACTACTTGAATTCAGACGCTTAATCATTTCAGTCCTTGAAGGCACATAACGGATATTTCAGCTTGGTAGTAAGACATCCTTGAAAATTACTTCATGAAAGGAGGTCAGGGGATAGTTCTCATGCATTTGGAAAACCTGAAGTCTTAACATCTCGAGGCTCTGGCCTTGCGGTGTGAGACAAGCTGATGGAGGTGTGTTAGGCTCACTGCTGTCCTGCTGGGGATGCAGCTCCGTCTTGTTGCTCTTGTAAAGTTCAGCTGTTCAAGTCAGCAGTTTGGCTTCAGAGGCAGTATGTAAGCTAGGAAAATGTTGTCCAATGTTTTCAGTGTTCTTAAATGATGGGTGGTGGTCAGTGACGTGCTGCAAAGTGTAAATAGGAACAGGTTGAGCTTAAACATGTGAAATTGGTATAGCATTGGCGATAATGAATAATGTAGTCTTAATGTGAAATATTTGGCTTAATTCTCTAGAGACCTGTGACTGTAATTGATGAAATGCTGCATTACGTTTAAGCTAAGAGGGAGTAGGAAGAAGGGATTCAATTTGTGGTCTTCACCATGCCTGAAATAACACTGTCTGCGTGTTCATGTAAAACTGTAATACAGCTTCTCATTCAGAAATGGTTAAAGTCCAGATTGCTGCAGAACAAACGCTCCTGCCACTTCATGAGTTACAGACTTTCTTGTTTTGATCCATTTCCTTCTGTTTAAAAGAGATAAGAAAGATGTGTTATAATATGCTGGGTATCTCAGAAGATTCGGCTAGGGCTTCAACATTTCTTGGAAAATGAACGTGAAATTGTCCAGTGACGTGGAGCAGAAGTAAGAGGGAATGGAAAAACACACAAATAAAATGCACAATAAGAACTTCTTTCATATAAAACAGTTTATCAAGTTCTTTGTTTTAAACAGGCTTTCAGTTTTCCAGCTTATTCAATGTCCTCAGGTAGCTGCTGGGCAAGAAACAACGTGTTATGCCAGCTGTAGCTGATGTTTACTGTGCACACACTTGTGTGTGTATTGGCCAGCCGAGCAGAACAGATGCCCTCAGTACAAGCTTGCCAGTTCTGCTTTGTGTGGGTGCCTGTGCTTTGCACAGTCATTTGGTCACTTTCTCTTCCCTACACCCCACTTGACCTTCCCCAGGAAAGGTTGTTCTGAAGGGAAAGAGGTAGGAATCAAATTCGGTGGAAGACAAGGGCCTTAGGTGCTTATGAGAATGGAAAAGAAGGAACTGATGATGTAATTTCAGAACCCTTTTTTTAACCAGGAAATGAGGTGTACAATGTTCCTGTAGATGCTCCTTGATGTTTCACAAGGGACCTGTGATGATTCCTTCCAGTCTTGTGGCCTGTGCATACTCATTGTGAGAAGCCTGCCAGCACACTGTGATCCTTCACAAAAGCAGATCGGGCACCTCCAGATTAGCTGTGGAGATCCCAATAAGGTCTGTCCTTGTATTTTCTAAATAACAAACATTTCCTTCCAAACTCTTTCCTTTTGCTGTCTAGGAACTGGGAAGTTCTGCTTTTCCCTGAGAGATTCACATATCTGAAGTGAGGAAGTTTAAGTGCTGCACATTGTGTAGCTCGTCATGAAGGAAGGCTGCTGAATATACTTTTGTTCTGTGTGTGCTTGAGGATGTAGTTTCACAGTATTATTCTTCCATTTCTCATGATGCTGGGGATGAAATACAACTGCCTTTGCATGAGTAGAATTCTTATGTCCCTGACTGTGCCCCAGAAAATGACTACACTTACCTCTGTGATAGACTAGGCTCATCCAAGAACAGAACTAAGACAGGCAATGTGTAATTCCAGTCTGAGTCCTGTTTCCAAACACTAGTGTTGTGCAAAAAGGAAAAGAAAAGCACATTGTTATGGTCTGTTACACTGTACCTTTATTTTGATAGTTTCATTCTGTGAAATTATAAATGATAATACTTTGTAAGCAGAAATCAGCCCTGTTTCCTGCAGTGGAATTTAATATAAACCAAAGGGTTTACGAAAAAAATAAATCTGTCAAGTCCTGGTTGTTGTAACAAGCACTTGTCTGCTTGTAGGAATAGTTAAGCTGGCTTTCAGCAAAAGTTATGATGTGCAGATGCAGCTTACTGTGTTGCCTGGTTTCTGAATCCTCAAAACAAGCTTTTGAGAGCAACTGAATCTCTTCCTAGCCTTATTGAGTTGGACTGAAGAATCACAGGTAGGCAGATAACTTCCTTCCTGAGAGATGTCGCATGTATAAATGTCCTGTCTGTAGTTCATGAACCACCACAAATCAGATTATGTGCTTCATGCTACTTATGTGCTATGTAATGTAAATCAACTCTACTAGGAAATGAAGTATCTGAAGTCTCATTTTTTTGAAGTATGAAAAAAGTAGAACTTGATGCCTAAAAATAATCTTGGATATAAATTGAGTAGGACTTCAAAAAATCAGAGCTTTTAATTTTTTTTATGCAGTTCTCACCAAATTTGTGATAGTGCTTGGCAATGCATTGAAGTGTTTCCAGTCAGAATTCACTGTAAAGCACCTACATGTATTATTTGTCTAAGCTCACATTCAACTTGCATTGTTATGGTGTTTTTGATTGTTTGGTGCATAAAGACTCAGTGCTGTATTTAAAAAAAAAAAGAAAAGAAATTTATTTGATGGTGGCTATTTCCTGCTGCTGCAATTTGATGGGTTGGCATCTTCCAATCTTCCATCTTCTATCAGATTCCTTGAATATGTAGAAAAAATGATGCTAGCAGGAGTGACTTCAGAAAGACTTAACAGAGATACTAAGTGGACACTGCTGGTTGACCTTGTGTGAGCTGTTGTGTTGTTTGCTAGAACCTGGCTGCTTTGGGAAGTGTCACGGTACAGGTGAATGTACAAAGGACTCAGGTGACATGGAGGGAAAGCTTTGTCTTCTGTCATCTTCTTCTTGGGAAAGATAGACTTCATTATTTGGTTCAGGCTTTGGGAAGAGAGAGTCTCCCCTCCTCCCTCCTGTGCAGATTTAACTTATTCATTACTGGCTACAAGACATAATAAAAAATCTTTTTCTTTTTTTCCTTTTCCCCCCCCCCATAGATAAGCTGCTCTTGTTTAAACATTCTGATACAGAAAAAGCTTTTACAAAAGTGGTACTAATTCTCATACAAAAACTTTTTCTTTTTTTTCTTTTTCTGCTGCATAGCCTTTGCAATTACTTTATAGAAAACTTACCACATACATCAGATCAGGTGAACCTTTGTAGGCATTTAAAACTGATCTTGCAGATTGGTTTGAGAGGAAGACCTTCTGTCCTTTCATAGGGACCTGCTGACTAGAAATGGTTGATCAGTCTATCTGGACTCTTCTGGGCATGGCTGTGAAGGAAAGAGGCTAAAGCCTGCAAGGACTGTAAAGCCTGCACCTTTACAATAATGGAGAAACAGTGCTGGTGCAGGGGAGAATTTACTGCCAGGGGTCTCAATTTTTCATCTAATTATTAAGTGTCTCAGAAAAGCAAGTTCTTTCCCCCCCCCCCAAGCAGTTATACTGTAGCAAATTCAATATTGTAACCTTATCCTTTTAGTAGTAAACTTACTTGAGTGATCTGCCAATGAAATGAAATTGCACTTGTAAATGTAATGAATACTGTACCAAATTATTTTCTTTTCTTCCCCCTCCAGAATAAAACAAAGAGTAATACAGTAGTTTCTGATTTTAAAATTAAAAGCACTTGCAGAGGGTCCTCACAGAACTTAAGAATGTGGCAAAACAATAGGAATGAGGATGAGCATTGCAGCCCCTTGGCTTCACTTCTGTTCCAAGAGCCAAGCACTCTGTGCATTGTTGCAAGGTTTATTTACTGCACCTTTGTATGTGAGTGTTGCTTGGCCCCTTCCTTGATGACCTCAGGACCTCATTAAATGAAAAAGGGGTCTTGCAGTCTGTTTTCTGGCTGCCTGAATGGGAATCTCTTGGCTAAGATGCTCAGCCTAATGTGTCTGATGATGTTAGAAGGTAAAGGTTAAGATGACAAGATCTCAATTTAGAATAAAAATAAAGCAATGGCAGCCAGTGCTCTTTCAGGCTTGCAGGTGTGCAGTGGCTTCACTCTGCAGCTGCTGATTAAATCCAAGCTGAGTACATAAAACCTGAAATCATCTGTTTCTGTGCTGCTTGTCTTAGAGCTCAGGACACATGTTCACATCCTGATGGGGAGGTACACTTACCTTAGCACAGGGTGTTTTATCAGGAAAGTGCAGTGTGTGTTTTGCTAGATAGCGCAGGGTGGTGTTCAGATAAGCAGTGAAATGATACAAATATATCTTTGTTTTTAGCCTGATGAAGGGACCTGTTGTATTATAAAAAGCAGCTCCCCCTCCACTACTCAGTCTATTAAATATTTTTTAATTGTCTGGGAACTTAAAAGCTCTGAAGCTTCAGTTTAGTCAGTTCATGAGCAACACCTGCTATGAGTCTCATAGCCTCAGTTCTTTCTGTTCAAGGAAAGTCTGCTCATAAAGGCTGTGAAAGTGCTGGGTAAAGCTTGGGTGGCAGAATGGGATGTTCTTTGTAAATGAGTGTTTGGAAGTACATTCTTACTTTCTGTGGGTGTGAGCATCCAACCAAGCTTTATAGAAATACAATGATGTCTGCAACCCCATTTGTATGCGGCTATAAGGATAAATCACAGTTTCGTTAAAGCTGGAAAATTCCTCTAAGATCCATCAAGTCCTACTATTAACCTAATACTGCCAGGCTCATCACTATTTTTGGTGTGATATCTGGAGAGAATACTGGGGAGGTGGTAGCAGGAAAGCTCTTCAGCATCTCAACTTTGAGATGAATCTCCTCTTCTCCAGTTGCACATATGAACCATTCTAAGGACCAGCTGTTGGGATTGGGGGATTTCCCCTTATGGTACGAGTTTCTTCTGTCTTCTCGTCACCACTTGGGTAATTCTTCTGGTAAATTTGAGGCTTTCTAATTATGCTGCATATAATTATGGATTAAGAAATGTTTAGTCTGTACAGTGTAGTTTTGATAAATGCTTGGGAGTTTCAGTGTTGGGTTGACATCTGGTGTGAGTGTGCTTTTAGCAGCTTACTCTTTTTGAAATCCTCTTTTTAAATCCTAATTACATAAATATTATTCCAAATGTCTGTATGGGTTTGGTTTTTTTTTTTCCAGAATGAAGTTGTAGGGTATTCCATAAACTGGGCAAAATGATGCCCAGTTTAAACGACAACTATTTTACTGTGAATTTATAGCCTATGAAATAATTCATAACTTTAAGTTTGAGTGGAGTCCTAATTTCTGAGTAGCAGGTGTGCATCCCCCAGGTTTTATTGAGGTGGGGCTGTTTGTGAAGTCTGTGCATCATGTACAGTTCTTACCTGCTTGGGAATTCACCACAAGCACTCAGCGTAGCTTATAAACAATACAGGATTATCGACAAAAGTTGCTTGCAAAGATGGCTCTGCCTTGTTTATTTCAGGTAAAATACCTGTTATGGTCAACATATAGCCACGTGACCTCAGTTTGGTCCTAATTTCTTGCCTCTGTTCATAGATACAGAAAAAAACCATAATAAAATACTAGCATTGCCAATTGTTCTTCACCAGTGTCCTAATGTTACACTCTTTGTATATTTGCCATTGGAAAGAAATCCTTTGTGTCTTAAACTCCATATTTCACCTTGATGTCATTTAGGAGCATTGTGTAATACCAGGATGTTACTACATGACATGTATCTCTTGTTACCTAATATGTTTCTTTGAAGTGCTGCCTTAAAATCATCCTCTTACTTACCAATTTATTCACATAAACCAGTGACTGATTTCCAGAAGTGAAAACTTCTGACACTTAGGATAATTTTATTTTTTTTAACTCAAAAGACGGTTATTCCTTGGTTATACATAAAAATTTCAGACCTGTCAATCCAGTAACTTGTAACAGGCTTTGTTCTGTGTCCCCATAATTAACTGAATTTGTATGTAAGTCTTTTTTTTTTTCTTTTTCCTTTGATTAACTCTTTATTTCACGGATTGTTTTCTTCTTGTGTTCTTAATGCAAAAAGGGGCCACAAGTTTCAAATTTGCTGTTCAGTAGCTGTTTTTAACCATATGCTTTTGAGGCTTACAGTGACTTGGAGCAACTCTACTTCATTGTGTCGTTCTTGACCCTGGCTGCTACGGTCAGCCTCAGAGCTGGCATCATCTAAATAAATTGGGCTAACAATGATCATGAAGCTGCTACTAACTGAAAGTAATACAGTTTTTTAAGTGTTACATGCTGGCAGCAATTCCAAATTGCTTAATTCCAAGATTGGTGTTTATATGTGATGCGTCTTTGAAGGAGTCCAACAGACTGAACAAGCATTGTGATAAACATGAGAACTTTGGCATAAAATGGCTCCTTTTGTACCTCCTCTGCTTGGGCAGAGGAGGCACAGTACTTAGTGTGATATTAAATAGAACATCCAAGTCTGAGACGCTCATTCTCACTGTTCTCATGAGGGAAAATAGGACGTCAAAATCTCTTTATGAGGTGTAAGTTCAAGCACATGTGGGGAGCAACCTCAGCTGGGCAGGTTACAACACTGCAGAAAGCTGCTCTCAACTGGCACTTTGAAATTGTGTACATACCAAGTACTGGATTTGGGAGCATGCCTGTTCTTACATTTTCCTATTACTTTCACTTACGATTTTGTCATTGTTTGCTCTAGTGGTTCATAACCCTCTCATAAAGGTCTCTACCACTTAAAATGGGAAACAAAACCTGAACCAAAAAATGCACGTGCTGGTGGACTTGGCTTCTGCTTATGAAAAAATATGCAGATGTTAATATATTCAGTTTTATTTCTGTTCATGTAAATCCTTTTGAACTACATCTTGGCCTTTGAATTCCATAGTGGCTTCTCGAATGGATTCTGTATTTTTCAGATTTTGCTTCTGTCTGACAGTTCATATTAATATCTGAACTCTTCTCTTGATAAGGTATGAATCTGTTAAACCTGCTTCATTGTATCATAACTCTGTTTTGAAGTTACCTAATTTATGCAAGATGTTTTTATGCGAGCAAAAACAAAGAAATAATCCAATTTGTGTCCTATACTAGCTTCAGCTCCCTGAGAGCTCTTGAACAAACAGAAACTGCAGCACCTGGGATTATGCCAGATGGTTTAAAAATTCCCTAGAGAATAATAAATCTAACTAGTGTTGTGTATTTGTTATGTTTGGAATAACCCCTGAAGCTGAGATTTTTGTTGTTTCTCCTTGAAGTTTACCAGTATCTACCATATAGAAATGTATGGAATTGTTTTGGAAGCCCTTGTGGGTGTCACAGCTGAGAAAAGACCGAGGTTTGGTAAGTAAGACATACCTTGTCTTCTGAGATAGGATGCTGGGAATCACAAAAGAGATAGTTAAGAAATATGCTTAACTTTTGTGATACCATGTTTCCTCACTGGCTTTGCAAAACAAGTTTCAGCCTTGACTTGAATGAGAACAGGACATCCAGACATGACCAAGAATAGATTCCTAGCATAGATAATTCCCAGATCAACTAAACACCCCCAGGGGAGGGAGAGTTGATGGGCAGCAGGAGTGAAGTTCACTGCTTAGGGGACCTTTTTTCTGATTTCCATTAATAGTTACACGTTCACTGCTAACTCTCATCAGCAAATCAACTTTCAGTTGCAGAGAGAAATATTTCATAATCTGGGCTGTTGGAAGTGAAAAATAGCTTAAGCTGTAGAATAAGAAAATTGTGGGTAAACTGAGTTTTAAGTTCCTCAGTCCAGAGAAGACTGTTGTGTTCTATGAAAGAACAACTCACATATTTATTTCTGAAACTTAGAGTTACTTGAAGGTGTATCTTGCTTTGGTGCCAGCTGAGCATGACAAGTAATACTTTAGGTGAAGTTAATAAGAAACTCCTGTAGTAAGCTGAAGTGAATGGGATTTACATTGTCCTTCCAAATAACTTACTTAAATGTCATGAGAACGCTGTTGTGCCAGTAGCAAAGTCACTCTTCCCTTCTCATCCCTTGCCCATCAGACCAGAAATAGGAGTTTCTATTTCCAGGCCAGACAGGAGCTACATGATGGAATTTGCCATGTTACATCTAAGCATACTTTTGCCAAGTCCTAGCCATTAGTTCTATGCCGCCCTTCTCCATTACAGGCAGAGAACATAGCTCAGGTATCCAGCTGAGATGTGCTGATAGTACTGGTGTGGGGGATGCCCTGGCTGGACACCAGGCACCCACTAAAGCCACTCTCACCCCCTCCTCAGCTGGACAGGGGTCAAGAGAAAATATAACAAAAGTTTTCTGGGTTGAGGTAAGGACAGGGAGAGATCACTCATCAATTACTCTCACGGGCAAAGCAGACTCAACTTGAGGAAATCAGTTTTAATTTATTACCAATCAAATCAGAGTAGTATAACGAGAAAGAAAACCAAATCTGAAAACACCTTCTTCCCACCCCTCCGTTCTTCTTGGACTTGACTTTACTCCTAATTTTCTCTACCTTCTTCCCCCTCAGCAGCGCAGCGGGACAGAGAATGGGGATTTGTTACACATTGTCTCTGCCACTCCTTCCTCCTGAGGGGCAGAACTCCTCACACTCTTCTGCTCCAGTGTGGGGCCCGTCCTGCAGGATACAGCTCTCCACCAACTTCTCCAATCTGCGTCTTTCCCACGGGTGCAGTTCTTCAGGAACAGACTGCTCCAGCGTGGGCCCCTCCCACAGGGTGTAGTCCTTCAGGAACAGGCTGTTCTAGCATGGGTCTCCCACTGGAGTCCTGCCAGCAAACTGTCTCTCCACTGTTGTCTCCTCTCTCTACGAGTCTGTGTGTCCCTGCCAGGAGCCTGCTCCAGCATGGGCTTCCCATGGAGTCACAGCCTCCTTTGGTCATCCACTGTTCCAGTGTAGCATCCTCCATGGGCTGCAGGTGGATCTCTGCTCCAGAATGCATCTCCATGGGCTGCAGGGGCATAGCTGCCTCTCCATGGGCTGCACCACAGGCTGCAGGGGAATCTCAGCTCCAGCACCTGGAGCAGCTCCTGGCCCTCCTTCTGCACTGACCTTGGTGTCTGCAGGGCTGTTTCTCTCATGTGGTCTCATTCTTCTGTCCTAGTTGCCATTGCACAGGCTTTTCCCCTGCCTTCTCAAATACATTATCCTGGAGGGGCTACCACTATCACTGATTGGCCCAGCTGTGGCTGGTGATGGGTCTGTTCTGGAGGCAGCTGGCATTGGCTTTGTTAGACATTGAGGAAACTTTGGCAGCTTCTCATAGAAGTCACCCCTGTAGTCCCCTTTGCTACCAAAACCTTGCCATGCAAACCCAGTACAACTACTACAATGAAGATGCTGCTACAGAAGGTGAAACACTGTGGGCTTTGCTCTGCGGTAATAATGAACTTAATTTCCAGAAATCCTGGGTTAATTTGTCATTGTTTTGCTAGGACTTCATAAAGCCAATGCCACTCTTCCTGTGAATATTGTTATTAAAAAGTTAGCTGCAGTTATTTAATGCAACCTAGCTTTTCTTTTTTCCCATGCGGTCTCAAGCCAATTCCAAAAATCTTACTGTTTATGCTGTCAGGCAGTGCTGTGCAGCTGCTGGCGCAGAAATACCTAGCACGTACCAGGCACAATAAATTCAGAAAATAAAGTTTAGCAGTGCTAAGTAACATCTACTAGCAGCAATTGAAGCACTGCAAAATTTACTTTCCCTAATATATATGAAAATGTTGCCTAAAAAAAATGAACAGAACCTCCCCAATGATCTCAGAAACAAATCCTTCTCTTCCATCTTGACTCTGTATTCATCATCTATTGTGCTTTCTTTCTTACACAGTTATTAAGTGCCTCTCTGCTCCCTTTTTCCCTTCAGTTTTGTAGAACTCATATTCCTAACTGAAACAAAATACTGTCAGGCTTTTTGGAAATATATCTAAGTGTTCTCATGGGTCTCTATCACACTCCTAGCTTACTCTTCATGTATGTCACTATGGGTGCAAGAGTTTTGCCTTAAAAGGTTTTCCTCTTAAACGACCTTACTGTCTGCTTACTTTATTTGTCCTATACTGTCCTTTCTATCACAGTTTTCTGGGAAAGCATTTCCTTTTCTGTTGCCCCTGGGTCTTGTGGCTTGTTTTTATTTTGGTTTGGTTTTTTGTTTATTATTAGTAGTAGTAACAGTAACTCTGTAGCTCTTTTAGAATTTCTCAGTGTGAAAAAGTAAAAGGACTATGCATTTAATTACTTTCAGCTGTTAAATTTGAAATACTTGCCCATCTAGCTGTGTCTGTATGGATTTACTTTTGAAGACCATAACTTATCTGATGGTTTAATTCTCTTCACAGCTACCATAACCACCTGATAAAATCTTAGTATTTTAAACAGTTAGTGATTGACAAGATTAGACTAATGTGACTCCCAGGGAGTGTAGTGTTTGCTGTTTGGTACTGTGCTGACTTTGCTTTCAGGCATGGTATTCATTATTCCTCTGACTCCTAGGCAAAGTGGTCGTTCAAGACTTCAGTGCTGAAGGAATTCTAGTTAGATGGAAGTTCCCTGCCTTTCCCAGCACCTCATTTCAAAACAGTTGGTAATTCAGCATCCGGATGCGTATGGCTTTGAAATCCTTCCTTGCTGTGTTTGTGCTTGGGCTCTTTGCTGGCTGTTGTCTGGGAAGCATTAATTATGCTAGTGGTTGCTCAGGAGTTTGATACTGTCACAAGACAATGCAGTTGCTCTTGTGAACTGTGAGATTAGCAGACAAGCTGGAACGTGTACAGCTGTGTATTTCCAAAGTACTAGAAAACTAGTGAACATTACTTGGCAGGTGTGGAGAAGCTGTTGAATTACTACTAGATTGCAATCTCTTTTCTTTATACTCCATGTGTATTGTCTGATGAATTACGTGCATTTGTCTTTCACAGTTTCTTAGTGAATGTTCTTTTGGGAAAAGGAGCCTTGAACCCAGTAGTAACACTTTTTGTCTCTGCCATAGTATCACCTGCTGCTTGACACTGTTTTTGATGCCCAACTTTCTATAAGTAGAGCCTTTTTAAAGGAAAGTTTGTAGTCTGAAACCTCCCACTGCAGTTGAGAGTTTGTGGGAAAACATCAAATAGGAAAAGAACTAACTCCTTGGTTTCATGTCATTGAGGAATTTCTAGCCTCTTTAAGGGAGCTAGAAGTTATTGCAGTGCCTGATATTTTTTGACCAAATATATCCACACCTGGCAGATCTGCTAGACTGAATAGAAACTAACTTTTCCCGTGTCTCGGAGTCAGCACTGAATTACTAACCACTTACCATCTTCTCCCTCAGTGACAGTAGAAGAAGGTGCTTATTGTAGCAAAGGAATTATAAAAGTGGTGTAATAAATGGATATCATGGTGGGTTTCAACCAAATCTGGGATGATATTCGCTTTAGGAGTCTTCATGATCTGCTGTGTAGGAGTCCTGAAATCTTGATCTCTTGGCTAGGGAAAAACTGACTTTTCAAAGTGTGTTCATTTCATAGTGAATCAACATGTTAGTTAATATTTTAAAATTGAAATCTTGAGGACTTCTGTCTGTCTAAAACTAGTGAATTTAAAAATCGCCACCTTCTTAAACATGGTGCATGGAGCATTTATTTCAGTGTTTTCATTTTAGATCTGCTAAAATGAAGTTCATGATCTTCTGATCTGTATTTGAGAAGTGGATAGTGACCATAAATGGACAAAATACTTCAATGAGCTCTCCCAGTCCCCCGCCAACCCCCCCTGCAAAAGGAAATGAATGCTGAGAATGTATTAATTGTTTGGGACTGTCCACGTGACAGCCTTATCTTCTCAGGCAAGCCCTTTTAAAAATAGGGTATGTGTGAAACATGATGGAGTTTTAAAAACAACATCTTTAATGAACCTCTTACTAGAACTGTCAAGGTAAGTTAAAATGTAGTTTTCAGGAGAAAATTCCTAGCTAATATTAGAATTTGTGCTTTTATAGTTTGTAAGAGCTTGGGTTAAAGAAGTTTAAGAACTGCTGTTACAAGCAAGCTGTACTTTGCAAAGTCTGGGAACTGCGTCCCAAACCTGGAAACAAACTTGGCATATGCTCAAAGTATAAAACTGGTAGATGGTTTTACTAGTCTACATATTCAAAGAGCATAAGGATCATCATGAGACCTCTGTACTGACACTTCTGTGGGTTGCAGAGTACTCAAGCTGAGTGAATGTAAGCTCTGTCTGAAAGGTGGAAAAGCATCAAGCCTGACTGGCCTAAACATAGGAGCAAAATACTGAGTGCAAGAACCTTCCTTGCTTAAGCACTGCTCCTGCTGGGCTGTGCTGTCCCTGCCATCACTGAAGTTCTTCAGTACACTGCTGGAGAATGCTTGCACAGAAGTATAAAGAAAGGCACCTATTGTCTGCTCAGGCATGTTAACCGTCGTGTAAGTCCTAGACATTCTTTCCTGTTAAGTAACATGTACCACCTTCTATCATTATACTGCTTATTTAAATTTGGATATTTGGCACAGAAGCATCTTGTGTGCATGCATAGGACACAGAACCTGTTAGGTGATCCACAAGTTTCCAGCAGCAAATTAGGAACTGTGATGGTTTATTAAGTGTGTGCTGTGCAACCCTGGTACCTTTTTCTTGTTGCTTTTTTTGCTTGTTGACTGTATCAAAACTAAACAGGGTAAGTAATTCCTGGGTTGATCTTGGATAAGGATTATTTTGAAAACTGAATTTTATTTTAGCGTACCTACCTAAAAATAGATCTTTAGGGTGGTGAAGTAGTAGTCTTCAGCTTTGCCTTCAGTAGGAGTATGTGACCTCCCCAGTATGTGACATGAGGCTGAATGCTAGAGTAAAATACATGCACTGCTCTGTATCACTTCTTTAGAAGCAAACCTAGCTGGGTCTTGACCAGCCACCTGGGAAAATATAGGCCAGGCAAATAGGAGGAAGACTGTCTCCTGAAAGCAAAACTTTATTCTGTGCAATCCTTTAATGTTCCTCTGTGCAATCCTTTAATGTGTTTTCTGATGCTTAAGGCTTTGGCTAAATTCATGAGCCTGTAGAGAGCTACAGAAATGTGAAAGCACTCGCTGCCAGGGGTGACAGTCAGCTTAAAGCTCCAAAAAGCTGCTTTTACTGTATCTTTCTTTGCCAGCCCCTGTGTTCCAGCTTTCCTGCTACTGGGCTTGTGTTGTGTTGGCCCGGACATGCAGCAGAATGAATTGGAGTTGATAGCAGATGTTTATTACTGGGTGCTGAGAACCTGACTTTGAGTTTTCTAAACTGTATTTTTAGACTGTACTTTAAATGCAGATGGGTTACAGAAATGCATAGTAATTTTGCTGTTACTCCTTTCCCTTTGTGATAGCATTTCTCTTGGCTACAAATCCCTCCTTATTTCTGTAAAACAGAAGATGGTCAGTATTCCTTCAGCAGTCAGGTGATGGAAACAGACTCTTCTGTTCCAGTTTCTAAATACCTCTAGCATAAAAAAGTCAGCAAATTGCTCGTGTGACTGCATAAGTTGAATATTTCAAGCTGATCTTTTATCTCTTTATCAGAAAGATGCATTTTTACTGGTGAAAACTGTTAATGGAGCTCTGTCACCAGAGTGGGAAGCAGCAGAGTGCAGTAGTTTTAGAAGTAGAACAGATCTGAACGATCAGCGCTGTACTAAATGGATGGCAGTAAAAACATTTATAGCAGTTAAAGGAAAACAATTTTTCTCTCTCCCACCTTTCTTTCTAGTTACTGATATCTGCATTTTGGCTGGCATTTGGATGTGCTTTTATATGAGATAAAAACTTTGCCTCCATGTCAAATGCCTGGTGCATAGCAGGATATGATATGCAGCTTATTTTGTCTCTGTTCATGTTTCACTGCTGTGTCTGGGTTCTCCTATCTTGTGGATATGCAAGTTAACATTAACTAAAAGGAGAGTCATTCCAATTGCTCCTAATTTTTTCTCACATTGTGCTGCTTTCTAGTTGATAGATGTCAAAAGTAATTAGCAAAGCACAGGGTGTTGCTTCCTGAACAGTATCCTCTTTGTCTTTTGTTTGCTTTTAAGTGTTCATAGCTTGATCATGAGTGGGATGCATTATTCAAATCCGAGGCAGCGCGGGTGCTTCCATCCCCAAGTCAGGAAATACTTGGCTTTTGAAGAGTAACGGCTGCTGCACGGATCTCTGGCTCTGCTGTGATATCATGAAACGAGCCTGAGGAAATGCTGTGACAGCACTGCCAGCCCTTTGTAAGAGGGGAATCTTTCTGCACTCACTTCTCCCAGGAATCTGTTCCTGAGTCCTCGTGTTCATGACACTGAGGTTCAGTGACAGTTGTGCTTGGACATGCCTCTGCTTCTGAGCTGGATCTCACACCAGAAGGTACTGACTGCTCCTGTCGTGCGTGTGTGAAGTTCATTCATCTCCCGTCTCTTTGAACGGTGGAAGGGATCTGGCACTGCACTTTGTGTGGTGATGAAGTGAGAGGAGTTGTGCTTTTTCCTTGTTTTGAAAATAATTGCCTTGCTAGAACTACTTCATCAGTAGCCAGATTTGTTAGGCATGTTTGTTGGATTAGTATTTCACAGTCATGCTTATGTTTATAAGCCTTATAGTATGAAGAGGGGCTTTGCTTTGATAATAAATTCCAGACTGAAATTTTCCATGTGGAAGCTAGACACAAATTAGGAAGAGCTGCAGCTTTTCTGCACAGCAAAATTCTGTTCAGCTGTGGAAATAATGAAGTGCAGCCAGTGAATTTTGTTCTTCTTTGCAATATCCATAGCATTCAAGCTCTTAAGTTTAGATTAAAATTGAGGGCACTGCTCAGTAATTACTAAGGGATGCATCTGAAAGTTATCACTCCAGCAAAAAGAGGAGATCCATCTTTGTTCACTGGAAGCTCTTGTAAATTCAAAGGGAATATAATTTTTTTTTTTTTTTTTTTTTTTTTTTGATGCTTCCACTTCTGTCACTGCTGTTCAGGAAAGCACGTAGTGCTACGATGGAGATGCTCTGCCCATTCTAGAGTTGAGACAGTGTTCTGCTGTTATGCTGCACCAGGCATGATTTAGTAGGCTCAATAGCCTCTCTATTTTGCAACTTCAAGATATTGATGATAAATACTCATAAAGGAAGTTCTGTTTTTGAGGTTTTAATGTTGCTGAAGTTGGAATTAATTTTAACAATACCTCAATTATATGACATGAGATGAATTTGGTGGTAGTTATTTTTCTGCAGTCCTCTCTTTGGTTTTAATCCTCACTTTGGTTAGATGAAAGAGCTTGCATAACTTATATAAGTTAAAGTGATGTTTCCTTCCAACATGAAGATACTATTCTGTGTGGAACACAGTGAAGTGTCTTGATGTATAGTAGAATATTTCTTGGCAGTACTAATCATATGCCCTTTGTGCCATGTGCTACTAATGCATGAAGAAGGTGTTTGCTCTCTTTTGTGAATTTACTCTGTTACAGGTTTAGTCACAAGGGACAGAACTTGACCTAGACCTTGAATTGCAGAGCAAGAATTAGTGTATCTAGGGTGCTGATACATCTGTCTTCTAACCATGACTGAGTCCTGCCACCTTACTCTACACTGTCTGACAAAAATGGATGATGTGCTGCAGTATCTCAAAAGGTCTCTAACAAAGGTCATAGGGGGAGGTGTGTGCTACAAACAGAGAAGACTGAGGACTAACTGGCTAAAATTAATGCTGTCATTAGTTTCAGCCACCAAAACTCTACAGCCTGTAGTAAACAGAGTTTGTGGCAATGTCATGCTTTACTTCTTACGTTGTTTTTTTCAGAGCAGAACCTAATTGTAGGTGATGCAGAACTTGGCCAGTGCCATCTATTCTGAGTACAGCTAACTTTTCCTTATTGAATTGCCACATATCAAATCAGGTCTGTTTGGGTGAAGAGTGGTTCATACAATCTGAGGCTATTCAAATGTGAATAAGAAATTTTATTAGGGTTCCCAGATGTCAGGTTACATTTTTCTTTTTCTTTAATTAGTCTTATTAGATCAACTATATTTCCCTGGAGGGAAATACTGCCTCTTCAATGACATTATAGAGCACTTACTATTTGCCTCCTAACTCACAGTCTTGTTTGGTTGGTTTTGCTATTGAGTTTTGGTTTTTTGGATTTTTCTTTTTCCTCAACCAAGTTTTGTAGTGTTGTTCACGCTGAAGTGCCAAACTAGTATCACAGGTTTACTTTTGTACTTATGATACCCACTGTCCATCCTTGTCTTATTGGCCTCTTGCATTTGGGGGTGTTGTTTGGTACAGGCCCTGAGGAAGGATCTCCGCTCTTATGAGTTCTCTTGGCTTTACTCAGAGACTGAGCAGTTACTGTGAGCACTGTTTCAATGGTGTTAAAGTATCCATGCAGCTGTTTACTCCTGACAGACGTGTATACTTTTGACATCTTGGAGGAGAAGAAAGCTCATCTGAAGCTCTCAGACCCCCTTTTGTTTGGTTTCAGTTTATTAATACCTGAAAAGGTTCAGTGTGCCTGTTACTGTTTAAGTATGAGGTCATTGCTGTGTTAGTGAAAGCTGTGTGTGCTACTCCAAAAAAATTGAGTAAGTATATTGGGGTGGGCGGTGACTGCCTTGTTCTGCTTCGTAAAATAGTCTGCTGCTACTCAGCAGCATAGGGAAACTTCACGAATAAAACCTATAGTAATGGCCTGCGTTATGTTTCTGCTTTTGAGAACCGGTGTTCCAGCACTGCATAATCAGCTCCTACGTTTCTGGACTGAGAAGCCCTCTGCAACTGCCTTTGGAACATGGTCATTTTCTCCTCTGTCCAGCAGTATTTGGAAAAAGGTGATAGGCCCCTAGACCATGGGATTTGGGAGAGGCAAAGCCTGGGAGAATTAAGTCTTCTTGCATTGTCCCAGGACAGGGTTTGTTTGGGCTGGAAGTGTGCGTCTCTCACCCCGAGAATACACTGTGTAGCCCCCTCTAATCAATCCAGCCTTTCTTCTTGATGTAACTGTCTTCAAGGCTTTCAAACAAAAAAAATTTCTGAGTTTGTTAAATACATCAATTGCTTAAATACTTTAAGGATTCAATTTCTTTATATTCAGGTGAATACTGAAAACCTATGCAATAACTCATTTAACCTTTTGATTTTGCTCTACTGTAACAGTTGGTAGTAGATGTCCAGGAAGATTGTCAGTGGCCCTGTGGGTTTCAGGAGTAAGAATCTCATTTCTCTCCTCTGTATGCTTAATTTCATGGGACTTCTTCAGGGAAGTACTAGAACTTGGAAACACAGTAATAAGTTTTGACTGTTTCAGGAGTTCTAGTCTGTCTTCTTAATATTCCTAAACTGATATCTAAAAGTAGTAAAGCGTTTTCATCCAGGTAATTCAGTATTTCAAAGGCTCCTTGCTGCTAATTAGCTTGTCTAACTTTGTCCTGCAATTTTGACATTAACAAATAATAAGCTGATATCCAAACCCAAGAAAGTTACACAACTTTGGTGAAACTTTTATGACTGGGATTTCTTGATACACAGAGGAGCAAAATGTCAAAACCCATTGATACATGTCAAAAAAGGGTGTAAAAAGCCATACTGGGATGTATGCTTGATAATTATGTAACTTTTCCTGTATCTTGCGTTTCAGGAAAATACAGATGCAGACAGTTGTCGAGACTCCACTTGATCCCAGTTAGGGGTTTTGCTCAAAGTCAAATCTTTACATGACAATGCTGTACTCTGATCAGGTACATCTCAGAAGTAGCTCTTGGTTCTTGATAAGAAAGTGTCACTCTGGGAGTGAAGAGGGTCAGGTCTAACAGTACAGGCTGGCTCATTGTCAATCATTGGGTGCATCATCATCAGCACCCACTTACTCCTGTACACTAAAGACCTATAAAATCCATGTGCACAATTGATAGCCTGGCGATGTTAGTATCTGTCTTGAATGTTATACTTGAAGCTGTTTTTACACCTTGCTACTCAGAGTACCCATGAAATAACCAACAAGCATGTGGAACTGGTTCTGGGCTATCTGACAGATATTAGTTATAAGTTGTGACATCCCTGTATTGCATTATATTGTTTCTCTCTTAATCTGTGTATAAGAAAAGTATTCATAACCACAGAGATTAAACAGGTCTCAAAACGTTCACTTTGATTTTTCACTTTAGTTCTGCCTATAGATTAGAAAAGTAGAAAAAAGTGAATGCTGATGAGGGAGCACACAAAAAAATAACATAGCCTGAAAAAGTTTACCTCAACAAAGCAGGGAATAAGGATTGTTTGGGCTGTATGAGCAGATAATGCTAGCATCACTCTATACATAAGTGAAAATATTGTAGCAGTTTATGTGGTGCAAAAACTTTATAAGGAGCACAGATTCTGAAATAATAATTATGACTTAAATACTAGTGTCTGAAGAGTGTACACAATCTCAAAAAGACGGAAGTAAAGCAAAGTGATTAACAGCAGGATGCTTAGAGTGGTGGGATTTTTTTAGTGGAATTTCAATTACTTAAAACTCTGTGTATTTGTAAGGGAGATCTCTGACAGAAGATGGGTATTCCTGTTGGGGTAGAAGCGGTAGTGTTGTATCCCCAGCCTATTTGGATATTTGTTGCCAGGGGAGAGAGGGGGAAGGATGTGTTAGGGGGCTATTGGATATTTTTAGAAAGACTTAAGAATTTCCAGTTTTTTTGTCTTAGAGGTGGTGTGCAAGAGGCAAAACCCAGTTATTGGAGTGGAAGTGATGGTACACTTTTAAAAACTTTTAAATTGCTGATTAAACAGCTGAGTGTTTATTCTAGTTGACTGTAAAATGTATGCATTTGAATAGAATTATCATTTGTCATTATACTTTGAATAGAAATATATGAGAATTGCCCTGTAACAGCTTCTAGATTCTAAAAAGCGAAATTTTAATCAAAAGATAGCTGGTTTGTGAATTTTGTTAAAATAGAGAGCTAAGGAATTTAAACTCTAGAGCTTCTTTAAGCACAGGCCATAGAGAGAAAAAGAGACCAATCAGTGGAAAAAGAGCTGCATCTTGGAATATGAGCAGGCAAGCGCAAAGTGAGGATTGTGCGTATCCAGCTGAACTGGCATGGCTGGGAGGAAGTACACCTTGGGTGATGGTAAAGCAGCCCAGTGGTGAGAAGGAGGGAAGAATAGTTACACTCTAGTATCTGTGTCATATCTAGACTTAGCTTTTAGCCTCACTGAAAACTGAGATGGTGATGACATCCAAAGGGATAGAAGCCAAACGGTCAGCAGACCTTAGGGTAATTGAAGTTCATTTTGCAATAAATGAACTGGAAGCAGATTTGAGTAGAACGCCCGAGGGATGGGGAGTGTGTAATGGGAGATGGGGATTAAGATGAGGTAATTTTCCACTGTGACTTGCAAAAGTGTTGGTATATGAGATTGCTGCTTCAGTAGCAAGCTTCAGCTGGTATCATGTGTCTTAAAGAAAGAGATACTGTAGGGAGCATGGATTATTTACTAAGGTGTAACTTTAAAGTTACCTTTTTAAAGAGAAAAATTCTTTGAAAAATATCAAATATTATAGTGGGAAGCTGTATAGACTACAAAAGCTGTTGATAGATTATATTGGATTAGTTGAATGTTCAGAACTGATTTTTCTTGCAAAGAAAATTGGATATATATTCTCTCTATCTCTTTGTCACTAGTGACTTCCCATGCATGTAGTGTCACTGGTGACTTCCCGTGCATGCTATTCATTATACTTCTAGAGAAAATGGGACACGTTGGAAAGAGGTATGGTTCAAAAGAGTAGCTACTGTCAAAAGCGCAACTATTATCCCTCTGATCTGCAGTTAGTAGAGTTGGGTAAGTCCTTGTTTTCTTTAGTGAAGGCAAAATGAAAAAAAGAACTTGTGTATTGAATATGTTGGTACTGAAAGCATACTCCTCCCAGGGTGATTGGGATAAAATGGAGGAAGAAGCAGGTGTCTTTGAAAGTCTTGTGATACAGGGCTGAAATTGTGAGTTTCTACTGAAGATGCAGTTTGGGCCTACAGGTATAGTAGGGATCTGTGCGGAGAAGAGAAATTTGTGAGTGCTGCTTAATTGCACAATGACTGAGGCAGCAGGAAAGTGTGACCTTAAGGTGAACTATGTCATAGGATGGACGGGGCAAGGTTTTTATAGCTGAGAATAAATGAGACCTAATGCAGTTGTACATGATACTTCAGTAAAATATCCATATTCTTGTATTCAAAACTGTTTCTGAAACAATCTTAAGAATAGAATAAGTGGCTTGCAAAATACAGACAAAGGAACACTGATGGCCCTTTGCAGAATACAGCAGTAAAACATGCCCGTGTGGGCAGAGGACCATGGAAAAGAGAAGATAGTCTCAGTAAAAACAAACAAATAAAAAAAGATGTGAACATTTGCCAAATGACCTTCTGGTAATTTAAAACCGTATGTACTGGAAGATGTTCCAGGAAAAAAATTGGAAATTATTTGCTCTGCTTCCACTGCATAAATTGTCCATACAGAATAGAATTTAGACTTTACTGTTTTCATATTGTTAACCAAGAAGCTAGTGGCACTCTGCTGGAGAAATAGCATGTGTAAATACTTACCTTAGCAAATGTTTGACACATCACTGTCTGTGCCATCTCATTTGTGGTTGCTAAAAAGGCCTTTCACACTGTCCCCTTAGGTCCCTGATGTCATCAGCAGCATAAGGCAAGTCTCCAAAGCAGCACTGAAAGAAGATGCCAAACCAAGTAAGGATAGTGAAGATGCCTTCTATGACTCTCAAAAATTTGAGGTCTTGTACTGTGGAAAGGTGACAGTGGCTCACAAGAAAGCTCCCTCCACACTAATTGACGACTGCATAGAGAAATTCAGCCTTCATGAGCGCCAGCGCCTGAAACTGTTGAATGAGCAGCGGAATAATGAGTCAAGTTTGGACTTGCCCCTGTGTGAAGAAAATGCACCAGCTTCTCCATTGGATAGCCCATTTGAGGAGCTGGACAGCCCTAACAGCACTTCAGGGCATGCTGCTATATTTACAATTGGCAGCCAGACCAACTTGGCCAACCTGGCCAGCACTCGTGGCTTCTTTCCAGAGAGGATTTTAGAGGACTCTGGCTTTGATGAGCAGCAAGAGTTTCGCTCCCGGTGCAGCAGCGTCACTGCAGTGATGCAGAGAAGGGTTCATGACACAAACCTGAAAACACAGTCCCGCAGAAGACACGCGAGTGCACCCAGTCATGTTCAGCCCTCTGATTCTGAGAAGAACAGGACAATGTTGTTCCAGGTGTGTACTAGGACAAACAATTTCCTGTTGGTTTTGTACCATTTCTTTTTCCCCTCTGTAGTCTGAAGCTGAGACAAATTTTGCAAGATAAATAATATGGATCCAGTACGGCTTCATGATTTGTCATAAATGTTTTTGTATCTGTTTATAAATGGTTGGAACAGAAGTAGCTGAACTTCGTTAAGGAAGTCACCTTAACTCATGAGCTCAGGCAAATTTTAAGAGAAAGTAATTACTTAAGGAGTAATCACTTAAAGGAGCAGAGTTTTTAGAGAAAGAATTATTTTATATGCAGTTCTGGATTGTCTGTATTGGTGAGATCTACAACCTAGCTGAAAAAAGTGCGTATTCTTTCAAGAAGAGAATCAAGGAAGACTGCCATGCAATCAAGCCCTCTTTTTTTTGTGCACTTAAGAAGAAACTCACAACTTCACATTAGAATTTCATGGCCTTATGTTTTTTGATAATTTGTATTATTGTCTTGTTTGAGTACTTATCTGGGAAAGACATCTCTACACTGAAGGCTTCTTCCTTCAAACTTCAATAGGTTTTTCCTCTGTTGCCTGAAGTGCATTTCACATCTTTGGAGCTTGTTTTAAAAAAACAGAAGGACACATAAAGGAGGTGACCCATAAAAGGAAAAATCTTTGGATCTTAAAATAACAGTGGGCTAAATGCCTCGGTTGTGTCTTTTCATTTGTTTTAAAGATTATTCTTGTTTTTTATACTCTTGAGGAAAAGATAACTGAAATGAGAATGCATTGCCCTTCAGAAAGCCTCAGCTTATCACTAATAATGAGAAGGGTTTAGCTGAAAACATCTCTGAGGTCTGTAGAATAAGTTCCATAGGCTTAAAAAGTAGTTTGGGAAAGCTGAAAGATAGTTTGCTGCAGAACCTACTGTTTCCCACTTAGAATTAGTGCAAATCAACAAGTATCTCCTTAGTTTCTCAACTAATCTATGATATAATTTAAAACCCAAAAATCCTCAGGGTTTTTTTCAGCTTTTAGTTTAGCCACATTATTTCCCAAAGGTTTTAGTATTGTCTGTCAAACATGTGATCTTTGGACTAAAGTAACTTGAGGGGAAAAGGTGGGGGAGGGGAAGAAAAGCTGTCTTCTTTCCAAGTCTTTTTCTTATTCAACTGAGTGTATTGTTCTTGCTGAAATATTCTTACTCAACACAGGCAGAATTGCAGCACCCTGGCACCCTTGTTCCTGCTGAGTAAGCTGTTGTGCCAAAAGGTACTCTATGTGAACAAGAAAGGGCTGGATTCTGACATTTTTGTTGCTGTCAATGCTGTGCCCGCAAGCCAGTCATAAATTAGATTTATTTTTCTCCCCCTCAGGTTGGAAGGTTTGAAGTTAACCTCATCAGTCCAGACACCAAATCTGTCGTGCTTGAAAAGAATTTTAAAGATATCTCCTCGTGTTCTCAGGTAAACATTAATAAGAAGCAATATGTAGATAATCAGGAGAAAAAGATCTTATTTGTTCTTCAGCTGTGTTGCCTTGCTGGTCTATATGCAGGAGAAAAAAAGAAGTGTAGAATTCTTTTTCCAGAAAAGTCCAGAAAATATGACTGCAGAATAACCAGTCTGAGCTGTGATAATGGCAACTTTGGTCACTGGTGAGCAGACAAAGTATAAACTGTTCTGCTTTGGGAGAGCATTGAATATGTTTTTGAAAGTAGTTTAATCTCCATTTAGGATGCTGAGTGTGCCATTTCTAAGCAGGTAAGCTCCTGAAAGCCTTCAGAATGCAAGGAGGAGAGCATCAAAGCAACCCTTCAGAAAAACAGCAGTTCACCTGCATCATTTCTTCTGAAGAATATGGCAATAGGTGTACCTACCTATGTTCTGTAATAAATAATTATTGTAAAGTTAAATGTCAGTGCTAAGAGGTTCGCATTTCCATCTTGCTCTTGTTCAGCACCTGTTACTAGAGACACTTCTGCGTTTGAGGTCTTACTTTATTACCTCCTTTCATTCACCATGTCACATCATCACTTCAGGCCTCCTTAAACATGGTTATTCTAGTTTAAAGTACACTTTTGGCGTTGTCTAAACCTGCATTTTACCCCTAAGTGCTTTCATTTTAATGCTGATAACAAGTGTGCTCTTGCATGACTGGGCTACCAGTGCTATGACAAATTAAGACTTAGGCAATACTTGTAACTCAAGTAGAGTCTTGAGCTATCAGCTAAAGGTCCAGGTCCTTAAATTGCCTCTACTGTTTAACTACAATTTGTATTGGTTTTGGCAGAGGAAAATAACTAATGCAAATACAGAATGGGATAGTATAATCAAGCAATGTAGTAATAGCTTTATAAGAAATACACATCAAAATGATTCTTAAAGCAGGGGTATGGAAAGCAGAATTTGCAGACGACTTTGGTCTTCTCCTGCTTTTTGGATGTACTGAACTAATAAAAGTGACACTTCAACTTTAGGTACTAGGCTCCTAAGTTGTAGATATATACTTATAATAGTCAACCAAAACCGTCCTAAGTGGGGACAACCTTTTTTTTTTTTTTTTTTGCTGATTTTAAAGTATGGTGACCAACAAGGCCATGGAAGACCTTCAAGGCCCAGCTTTCCTTTAGGAAAATAACTTTGTACAGTAAATAGTGTAAAGCAATTCTGTGTGTTGGGCTTTGGAGGTGTTTTTCTCTCCACCTCTATACTTCCCATTGGAGCAAAGCTTCTGTTACTTTGCATTCTTGAATAACTCAAAGAGGCAGTAACAATACTTTGGGGATTTTGTTTGGGTTTTTTTTTTTTGTTTGTTTCTTTTTTTAATGCGAAACATTCGTTTTAGAGAAGACGAGGGGGTTCTGTGTTCAATAGAAAGAAAATATTAATTTGTTCAAGACTAAGCTTTGGTTGCATAAACCCCATCAGTACTTCCTTTAAGAACTTGGTGAGAGCCCCAGGGCTCCTTTGTTACGGATTTATAGGGCAGTGATTTACTATGTATTGTGGGACTGCAGTTTAGGAATATTTGTCCTTCCAAACTTTACAAACAATGAAAAGGAGATGTTATCATCAGTTTGCATTCTGGATTCTCTTAGTCTGGTCTAATAAAGGTATTTTTTATCCTATAGCTTAGGCATGGTTGATCTACTGCATTCAATTAATTATCCACAGTCCTTATAATTGTCAAGCAGCAAATAGACTTGATGATAAACCTCTGTGTGTGCAGTCTAAACTCAGGTATCAAACAGCTGTAGAAGTTTTCTTGTTGCAATCTTCCCCTTGAGGGAACCCAGAACAACAAAAATCTTGTCTCTTTTGTCCTGACAAGTCCAGCCACCCTCTTAAAGAAATGTGGTGGAAGTACTGTTGATTTAGGAACATAGTGTCCTATTTGTGCTTCAGTAGGGCAAGTGTCACATCTGTCTTCCCCCTCAAATGCTCTCCTGTGGAGACTGAGAAGTCAGGACTGCAGTAGACTTGTTCAGGCACTGTCAGCGATGAGGGAACTGGCATCTCACCAAACCACCTTCAGTAAATATGATTTCTTGCAAAACAGAGGTCAACACTTCTATAGATTGACCTGTTCTATAGATCAACATGTGTATACATCTGACCTTTTTCTTTTATGCTTTTGAAGACATCGTATGTGACTAGAAAATTAATTCAAGATTAGTGTGGACTATGGTTCAACTAATGTTTGTGTCATCTTAGCTACCCTGTGCACCTGTTAAGTTTTAAGTGGCACAAATGTGACTTTTGGAGTTTTGTTTTTAAAAACAACAGTGTGTAGTGACAATATGTTCAGTCTGTCACGTACTGCATTTCCAATTTTGTCTAGAGTGTTTTCTGTAGTGACAGACAAGTTGCTTTGCCTCCTCCTCTTTTATGATACAGGTGTTTTCTTTGGAGATGGATCCAAGCAGCCGTGTTCTGATTTTTGTTGTATTTGAACTTGAGGGATTAGGCTTTCATTTGGAGAAAATCTACTATTACCATACTCAGATGATAAAAGCATTGGGAAAAGCTTTAACAGTTGTGAGTCATATTTCATGAACTGAGACTGGGAATATAGTGCTTCTTAGGAAGCAGCTCTCTTTGATCTTCTCGGTGCTGTTTTTAGCAAGGTGGCATTCCTTGTCAAACTGTTATACTAAAATCTTGAAAGAAAGTATCAGTAGTAATGTGTAGTAAATCTTGAAACTTCTGATATGTAACTCAGTCTCAAAGAATCTATTTCCGAATTTGGTTGGAATTCTGTATGTTGCCACTCATTCTGTTTTTGTTTTTTGTTTTTTGTTTTTTATGTGTGTAGTACTAACATGTATTACAGGAAAGCAAGGGTCTGCTGCTACTCTGATGCTTCTCCAACACTGTGTTTTAGCATGGGCTAATCAAGTTTTCACTGTGGAGGCTATTCCAAATACAACCTAGCAGTCTTTAGTTTGCTTCCCTGAAAATCCGCTTTTGCTAATGGAATAAATTCAGGTCCAGATTTATCGTTGTGTAACTTTTTTTTATTTTGGTTTTATAAAGATCTTTTTCAACTTAAATACAAAAAGCAATTTAAAAGAGAACTATACTACTTGTAAAATAGATCATTGGGAGTATGCATTTATAGTGTCTCAATTTTTTTGGAAACTAAACCTGTTTGTAAAATAGTCCACTAATGCTGTTTTTAAACTCTTTTAGGGTATAAAACACGTTGATCACTTTGGTTTCATTTGCCGGGAATCTGTGGAACCTGGGTTAAGCCAGTATGTTTGCTATGTGTTCCAGTGTGCAAGTGAGTCTCTGGTGAGTATTTATTGGTGATCCTAACCTTTTCATCAGAGCATTTCTAAGGCATTTCCTAAACAATAGGAGTCTCTGTTATTCTGCTGTGTCAGCTGAGCCTCAGTGGTCACATCTTCTCAGGTGCAAGATGTCAGCTGTGTATATGCAAATTTGCAACAGGAAATGCACACATTCTGTTCATGCACAGCTATATCCTGCTGCTCTGCTGATGCACATATCCATAACAAATAGATAAATTCTATATGAGTGTGTTTGTGCCTGTGGACTGTGAGCATATTTGGGCTCTGTATTTGATTGTAACTCTTCCAGTTTGAACTGTTGAGAGGCTTGCTTCCCCATTAAACGTGTAAAGACATCTATTGAATCAGTAACAAAGCTGATGTTAAAACCCAAGCATACACTTTAGGGTAGGGTTTAAACTACTGGCTGATCCTGCATGTGTCTTAAACCTACATGTGGCTTTAGCTTTTTCCCTGTAGTCTGTTTTGTTCCTCAGGAGAAGAAAATAGCAGCACTGGATGACAGAAGAAGATGTGAGGTATAGCATAGTATTTGTGGATGTATGTAACTATAAAAAAGTACATTGGACGTTATATAAACTATGTATCAATCAATTGAAGTTCCAGATGCCACTGATTTTACTGGTAACAGGTAGCTTAATAGTGTGAGATGCATATGGGAAATAATTTTGACTACTCTATTTTTATTTTAGAACTCTGACACTTTAAAAGAAGTTGTTTCCTGTTCTGAAACATGTTTGTTTCTGATGGCTCTGGTAGCAGCTGCTGACTTTTTCTCAGATAAACTTAAAAATCACTTTTCTGGCTAGATGAGAATGTCATTTGTAAATCCCTTGACTAGCTTGAGAATGAACAGATTTACATCAATAAAACTTCAAACAGCTAACAGCTCTAGATGTACAATGGCAACTGAGGCTGCACTTTTGTCAAAATGGATGCTTGTTATGAATCAGCTTTATCATTGTACTAACAGAAAATGTTACATCTGAGCTATTGATAAATTTGACTATGCATAATTCAAAGGCTTAAGTGGTATATACCACCCCCATTTTTTTATGAACCTCTTTGCATATTCTAGTACTGATATGTGTGGGGATGCCCGCATTGCAATATAATAAGCATTCCTGGGCTATTTTCAGATGCAATCACTTGGATCCTGGTGGCTGTTTGACTGTGGCAGAACAGAGCTTTCCAGGTTCTCCACTGCCAGGCAGGCTGTGTTGGGAGGCTTGTGTATATTTGCTCTAAACCTAGTTAAGGTTTGTGCTACAGTTCCCACGATTTTAGTGTAGTCATAATCCATATGCTTAGCACTGTTCTATTTATCTTCCATTGGAGAGGGATTGTAGCCAACTTGAAAAATTTACCAGTCTATGTTGCAAGATGGCCATTCACTGTTCAATATTGTACTTTATTGCTAAGAAGAGAAAGCATCCAGAAATTACTCGTAATGCTTAAAACGGTGAGGTTTGAAGCAAACAAAACAAACCTAGACATAATGGACCACAAACTATTTCAAATTTCTACATTCAGGTTCATTTTCTACTTGTTTTTTCTTTTTTCTCCCAAGTGATAGACCCTCAAAAAAGTCTGTGTATCTTCAATGTTAACCTGCGTGACTTTGTCTCAAATATTGCAACTTTCTTCCTCCTGCTTATTAAAAAAGTAACAAGCAGAGTGAGGACCTGATTCTGAAGTAGAATACTAATTTCTTTCCTAAAATTGTTCTCAAGCTATTGTCTCCCTCTATCCATGCTAATGCTAACACTCAGCAAACAGCTTTTAATAAGCATTGTATTCCCCTGAAATACAGAGAGGGGAACTCCAAGTGCTTTGTATGCAAGGTCTGGGAGCATATTTGAACGAATGTGGAGAAATGCTCTCAACTCAGCCTTTCTTATATAAAAGTTGAGCTCTTCCAGTGCTGGTGCGTGGGAACATAGCGCTGCTGTGTTTGTGTTAGTGGCAGAGGAAAGATCAGGGCAGACTGCAAGGCGGGAGAGCAGTGCTTTAAGATACGTAGTGATTGTAATGAGGCAGGTAGGCAGTCTGGTAGCCTGGAGAAAAGGGAACTGCTGTGGGAAGCTCCTGTCTGGCAGCAGGGATGAGTCTGTGGGGGTTGGTGCTAAAATGGTCTAGTGGTGGGAGGACAGTCGTTAAGAGGGAGCGTGTGCAGTTTACAGGAGAAGCTTGAAGCTAAAGACATTAATGCCTTTTATTTAGCCAGCATATATTCAAGCCAAAAATTCCCACTTGCAGCTTCTTAAAATAGTGGGAGCCTTCTGAGTAAGCTTGAGTAGCTGCAGTTAGATATCAAAATTACACTGTCTGGCTGAACTTAAAGATGGAGAGCATCTACAGAAAAAGTAGAAAGCTGGGAATACAACCTTGATCTTTTTAGAAAACAGCAAATGGGTTTGTATAGTTTGGGTTTTTTCTTTAATTCTGAAGCACCTGTCTGTGATGTGATTTATGAATCTGATTTCATGTATATGGCATGCATTTTTGTTTATGTACTCTTTTCCCTCCTTCCTACGTAGGTTGATGAGGTAATGCTGACCCTGAAACAAGCCTTCAGCACTGCTGCAGCTCTGCAAAATGCCAAGACACAGATTAAACTGTGTGAGGCCTGCCCTATGCATTCATTGCACAAACTTTGTGAAAGAATTGAAGGTAGCAGCTGAGTTTATTTTCTAATTGTGTTTTGCTGATTTTTCTAGAGGAATGACATAAACAATGTAATAACAGGGGGAAAAGTAATCCAGTATGCAATTCTTACTGTCACTTTGCATTCTCTGTACTTAGGTGGAGTGTTAGCAGTAATGGTACTGCAACAGAATATAGTATAGCTTCTGTTATAAATACATATTCTTTCATCATCATACCTTTGCTAAATGTTAAGCAGAGCAACAGAACCCACCAGCTGACCTTCCATTTGTTTGGGTTTTTTTTTCCTCAAGCTGCGTGCTTTCAAAATGACTCATAAAAAGACAGTCATGATCAAAAAAGATCTTGCTTTCCTCTGTGTTCCTTCTTTCCTGTGTGGGGTTATTTTTCCGTCTTTGTTTTTATTCTCTCATACACTTCAAAATCTAGTTATATTATGGGAAAATAAATTGTTAAGTTAGGAGATTAATATCTAATAAAGAAACTTAAGGCAACTACCTGACTTCAGATATGAATAGACAAACTTTTGTAGTGTCTCCGGAAGGGAAGTGTGCCAGAACACAGGCAAAAAGTCTTACAAGATAGAATTAAAAAAATGAAAAAGTTAGGATCCTATTTTTATCGTCACTCTGCTATGTGTCCTTGCAAAGTATTGTATGCAAAAAAAAAAAAAAAAAAGGAAAGTATTTTACAAAAAGCAAATAGTCTTGTATTTTCTGTTCTGGTGATTACGGTTATTATTTTCAGTTCTCCTATTCATTCAAAGTCACTGATGCTTCTTGCTTCCCTCTGGTGGATGAAAAGCAAAGTGTAAAATCCTAGTGGGGTGGAATTTAGTAGGCTGTGTCTTACAGTTTCCGAGTTTAACGACAGGTGTTCAGAAGTGGTAAAGCTTAGCTGGGAGTGTTTTCTGTAAATGATAAACTACAGAGGCTGCTGTATAAGGCAGTGTAAATATCTTGAACACAGGTGCTTGCAGGATAAGTAGCGAGTATCAAAATAAAATCTCTCTTGGGGCAACAACTAGAGTATGGCAGTAGTAGTTTCATAAACTTTGTGTGTAGTGACTGAAAGACTTATTTTAGTGTCCCTTTTTTTTATCCATCTACTTTGTTTTGAGTCTAGAAGTTTAGCAAAATAAACCTAAAGCTGCATGACTTTGAAAAAAATCTTTTATCTGTTCTGATTGTAATTTTCTATGAATGATATCTACCTTAGGTGGAAAAACGATATATTCATCTGGTTCAATGGGTTTTTTTCTACTCACATTTTTCATAGCTTCCTAGAATGAGCTCTGTGACAAAATGTGCACTTTATTGAGTATCAGAAATTCTTTTCTTTATTATTACAGTTTTTATGCTGTTCTTGTTTTTGAAAATGTCTTCAGTTCTCTGGTATGACCTCTACCTTATCCTTTCCTTGGGCAGAAATGCATCTAAGTTTTTCAGTAAAAAGCACTGAAAACGTCTAAGTATCCTCTGCATTGATTATCTCTCCAGTTATAACCTTGATCTGTTCCTTTCCTCCTCCTCTCCCTCACAGTTGTCAGGCTTCCAGCTGTCAGTGATCTCTTGGTATTAGGACGGAAGCTGTCAGTGGGGTAGGGAGCACAACTTTTTACACAGGCGCCAGTCACTTAGCTGCTGCCGGTTATACTTTCACTGCCAAAGAAAGGAGACAAAGCCATGTGGTTCAGCAAAACCTCAACTATTTTGCGTCATGTACACAGCAGATATACAACTTTTATAGATACCTATAACTTGTATAATCTCAAATGCAGGTTTATATCTTCTGCTGTCATTTTGCTCAAAAGTTTTTTCAGAGGTCATTTGAGAATCCAGAAACTTTTAACAGTCCTTTCTTTTCCCAGGTCTCTATCCACCAAGAGCCAAACTTGTAATTCAGAGACATCTGTCATCACTAACAGATAATGAGCAAGCAGACATTTTTGAACGTGTTCAGGTAATACATTAGAAGCTCTTCTTCCTAATTTGTAAAAGACCATGATAAAGTGGACTTGATATTTTTGCTTATGATTATGTTTGGTTTGTTATGTAGTTGGTCTAGAATTTACTGTTTTTCCACCTAACATCATACTGAAATAGCATGCTCCAACTTAACCTCATGTGTGATACACTACTGTTGGAAAAGTTTTGTTTCCCAAATTTGCTGAGATACTCTGTGTCCTTACCCAGAGTATATTTTTTATTCTGAGCTTAGTTTTTCATCTGTAAGCACGTTTCCTCACTTGAAAGTGATGTGAGAGTAGGCTGAAAGCAGGAGAGACATGCAGGTATGGAGCATGTCTGGCATTTTCAGAATTTGTCTTTTTTGACTTACTTTGGCACAACATTCTGGTGTAAGCAGATGTACTCTGGTGGATGAGTATATGATTATTTAGGCTTCCAAAAAGGCTGTATTCCTCTCTAGATTCCTGAGGAATAGAATAGCTTGGTTTCCTTATGTCACTTATAAATGAGGCTGTATAGTAACAGACAATCTTAGAAAACAACATGTGTGGGTGTAAAGTTCCCTTCCCTCTACAGCCTGCAATGTTTTTCAGTTTTGTTCTGTCTTGCTCAGGAGTGTGAAGGCACACAGACAGAATTGCAATTTGACGTAATAACAGTGCACTCTGGCATTTGGTGTATCAGTTTATTAATTTCAAAGAATACCTTCATGTGCTTCATATGGAAGCAAATCACGACTTGAAAGACAAACTTTCCTTTCTTTGCTGTTACTGGCAGAAAATGAAGCCTGACAATGACCAGGAAGAAAATGAACTTGTGATCTTACATCTCCGTCAGCTCTGTGAGGCTAAGCAGAAAACGCACATTCACATTGGTGAAGCACCTTCGGTAAAGCTTGGTTTTGTATTATTCCTCTCCTTCTTCCCACCCCATTAAAATGCAGTCTTAATTACCAGTAGGACCACTGCTACACTTCTTCAGGAGTAGCTGAAGCTGGGTGTTGTAATTAAGAGAGGACTGTAAAAGAAAAGAAATTTGATTTCATTTATAGTGGCATGCTTGGGTTTTATGAGTTGAGGGGGACATGAAAGGAAGAAAGACAACCAATTACTTTTACATCTGTACTTCCTCATAGTGTGAGGATACCTCTTCTTTTTCTTTCCCCCTTGATCCCCACTCCCAAGCAAATATATCTAGGGAGGGTAGGAATGAAGAGGGCATTGGTTTCAATTGAAACTATGAACTTGCATTGCAAAGGAAATGGGCAATAGTATTGGTAAATTGGTATGCTGTTACAATATGGTCTTTGGGGATGGAATGTGCCTTTAATGGTGGGTTAGTTTGCGAGAGTGTTTTGGTTTTTTGTTGAGGGTGGTTTTTTTGGAGGAGGGTAGCGGGTTTGTGATGTTTTTTTAATAAGGTCAAGGGTATCTTGTTGTTATGTAACTTGGTTCAGCTCTACTCTTTGGAAATAGTCTTCACAATTAAAAAAATAATTGCCAAAGCTGAATAGTGTCCTTGCTCATTTCTGCAGGTCATTTCTAACAGTGCGATTCCAGAAAGCTCCACCAGTGGGGGCAGGTTTAAACTTGACATTCTGAAAAACAAGGCCAAGAAATCCTTGACTAGCTCTCTGGAAAATATCTTTTCAAGGGTAAGTTTAACAACTCATAGTCATCAGCTGTCCCAGATACCCTTGACAGTGAAGACCTATCAGATTATTTTTTTGTTTTGTCCTCAGTCTGATAAATGCTTAATAAAGCAATATCCCTGTTGTGAAATCTGAGAGTTACGGCTGTGTTGATTGTGATTTAACTGTACTAGAAAGTTTACAATAAGGCCACACATACTGAGGGGGGAAAAGACAAGTTTCTGAATAATGAATATTCATTATAAGTGGCAAGTAAGCTAGCTGAGCATTATCGGATGTTGCTTCAGAATAAAATGCAATCAGGATGGTTGCATGATCCCATAAAGAGACATGCTATCAGTTTTTCAAAGAGTGAATAAATGTGCCTGCATATACAGGAAATCTTTCTGTTCTGAGATGTAATGCCTTCCAACTCATAGCTGAAATTGCTTGTATTAGGCACTAAGAACCTTTAGAAAGTAGTAACAAAGTTCATTTTGCAGGGAAAGTAACGCAATAGTCTTAAAAAGCGAATTGGTCTTCACTTTGATGTTCTTAGCCAGATACGATGTGAAATTGCAGGTAATCACTGAAACTGTCTTACATTAAGTAGTGTTTTAATGAAGAAGTCTGAATGGCAAGTTTTGCTTGGTGTCCCCTGCTCTGAAGGGTGAGTCAGAGGAGAGGCACATAGAGAAGTATCTGAAGAAGGCTCTGTGCCTGTGATCCAATGTGTCGTTACAGAGGAAATGTGATAAGCTGTGAGTATGGGATCATTTGGACCAGTGACATTAAGTTCCTTCTGCAAATAATTTTAAAAGTACCATGGTAAATCAAGCCCTAAGTTGCACTTTTCCTGCAGCTTATATGGACATGTCATAAAGTAACCTACAAATGTAGGATGCCACAGATGTTCCCTATAAGGGAAACAAAATAGTCTTGCCAGAGAGAATGCGTAGAACTTACGGGTAGGTGTCAATTTGATCTAGGACTGAAACTAGCAGTAAAATTCTCCTGGTCAAATTTGATTTCATTTATAGTGGCAGATTTCATTTATATTATCTGTTGTGTAGCAGATTTTACTAACTAGGGACTTGGTCTGAATATGGGTGGGGGAGAGAGAGAGAGAGAGAGAGAAAGAGAGACTGTATTCAAAAGAGAGGAAAAGTGCGGCGGCGGTCAGAAGATCTGGGTAATTTCACCAGTTTGGAATATCATCAAATAGTGACAGCTACAGTCGTGCTTTTGATGAGTCTGGTTTCTTTTCCACATCTAAGGGACATGTGACTGGCAAGTGATCTAGCTCTGGTGGTGGGTCACTAACCCTGTGGTGGCTGTGAAAGAAGCCACTGAAATAACTCAGTAAAGCATATACAGACATGCTGGCACTCCAGTCATGTCAAGGAAGAATCATTTGGATGAAACACACTGCTTAAATTGAAAAGTCTCTGAAGGGAAATTTCTTGTAAATAGAAGTTAGGGGATTTTTCTATAGTATGTTTCTTCTCACCAGGGCCATTGTGACATGCTGCATATTATAAGGATCTACACAGCCATGAGTTCAAGAGAAGGGGACACCTGAATCTGGATTAGGGCCACTTCAAATTTGCTGTTTATGAAGTGGATTTACTGTTGTGAGAAGGATTGTCTCATCTTTAACATGGCAGTGCAATAGATCAGGAACAGCAGTATGTTGCAGTGAGTCATGATGCACATGGGGGCTCATCCTTTCAGATCCACTTAAAAGTTACACAATGCAAGACCAAGGAAAATTACCTAGCGTGCAGCTCAACCATTATTTGTTTAAAGCAGGTACATACAAGTATCTCTGTGCAGTTGTGCTGTGTGTTATGTGCATACATGTGATACAAGATGACTGTTTCAATAGTTCTTCATCAGGCTTTTACAACAAGTGTAACGGATTGTGGTTAATTCCTAAAGGTATTTAAGCACTAAATACCTATTGGTGTAGTGGGTTTTCCCCTCCTTAAGCCAGGTGCAGATGGTATTGATGTAATAGAGCTAATTATGCATAAGTTGCCATCTTTATTTAAAAGTACATTTAGTAACAAAGAAACCAAGATAGAACTTAGATTAGTTTTGTTTTGTTTTTTATTTTTAAGGTAGCATTCAGCATCTTTTTATAGATAAAAATTTTAAAATAAAAGTTAAAAGTCAGTGTAAGTTGGGGAGAGTCTTAGGCAGCCTCAATCTTAGGAAAGTTAGAAAGAAAGAAGTATGTAGTAACCAGATATCTAGGAACACTTTAAGTGGATGGCTTCTTAGCTAGGTAAATAGCATCAAGTGACACTTTAAGCTGCTCGCTACTTGCCTTAGGAAACATGCTGGTTTCTGTGCCCTGGCTTCACTTAGTCCCGGAGGAATGTCACTTCTTCGCTTGTTTGTTTTGCTGGACTGGTCTTATTTTTGTGAGCTTTGAACCAAAACCAGGCTTCCTAATGAAGTACCTCAGAGAAATAAATATAACTTTTCTTTGACCTCTTGATCAGATTTCATCCAGTCCATGCTGTCCTAACCTCTTCTGTTGTTGTTCTTTCTTAATCAAAAGGTCCTTTTTACAGTGCCAAAAGTGTGTGTTTTCAAAGGTAGTGATAAACTTCCAACTTATACTTTGCTCTTGGTTTTGTTGTGAGATTCAGTGAAGAGATGCTTCAGGCAGAGTATTTATTGGTCATGTGCTTAAGAGGGATAATGTACTTAAAGGACATGCTAAATCTTGAAAATAACTCTTGCCAGGGAAAAGTAGGCTAAATAAATTCTGATGATGTTGACAAAACTTCCCCTGGAGTTGCAAGCATACCAAAAGGAGCTCTGTCTGTAGTCTTCCTAAAATCTAGGCTGGTTTTCTCCTGATAAAGTACTGAGAGCAACTTGCTTCAGCAGTAAGAAATGTCCAACAGCAAGCATCACCAGGGAGTTAAGGTTAGGAGTTAAGGCAGTCATAAGTTTTGTGGATCTGTCACCTCTTCTTGTGAAACCAAAGGACTGTTACAAATTCAGGAAATGTCCTTTAACATTAATTTCTGGAAATTTTGTATCAGGTTTATCTGCATTATAAATGAAAAGTCTGATCTTGTCTGGTGCTATTTGACTGGATTTGCTGCCAAGACAGCATTTTTTCCAAGTTTTAGTACTTTTACTCCGTTTGCCCAGGTGGACTTAATTTGTCTGAAATGTTTAGATGTGGACAAACTGTATCTCATGAGACTGTAGTATGTCAGATGCATCCACCAGGAGCAGCTCATGCACAGTACTGAAATCTGGAGTTTTTTAAACTTGGCTTTTTAAGTGACTTAGCTACTTTGCCTCAGTCATGTCAGGAAACACTCACTTGCCTCAAACAATAGAGCTGCAGGTTTAAAACTCCTGGGAGCAACGTGGGAGGAGATATAGTTTGGCCAGCTAAAGATGTCGCTTTTTGTAAATTCCAGTGCTTGACCCACGATCTGTGGTCTTACGTCAAACGTGCCACGTGTCTGAATTGTGCTGTGTTTGCCTGCACAGGTGCTGCCATCTTTGCTTAACCTTCAGAAAAAGAGGAAAAAGATCAGATTAAATTGCTTGCCTTTTTTCTTGCAGGGAGCCAACAGAATGCGAGGCCGCCTGGGAAGTGTGGACAGCTTTGAGCGCTGCAGCAGCCTTGCTTCTGACAGGGTATGTAAGGAGCTTAGTTCAAACTGGCGTTTTCGTACACGGGTGCCAATGGAGCGTAAATACGGCACTCTGCTTTAATTTGAAGGAAGTAGAACAAAGCACATCAACTTAGAAAACCCAAAGAAGTTTCCACTGGGAGGCAGAGGGTGTAAGAAAGCTGGGCTTTATGTTGACTTGAAGCTTCAGCTTTAATCTGATTGCCAGTCCTTTTTTTCTACACTTCCCCTGCTTTTACGAAAAGCAAGGAATTTCTGGTTTCTGCCTTGTTTTGCTGAAGTAATTAAATAAGGTCATGTCTTAAGAAAAGGAAGTGCTCTGAAGGTGAAGAATCCTTTCTGTAAGTAATAGTTGCTTTAGGGAAGTAAGAATTTTTGACCTAAGCCCAGCTGTTGGGGATGCTGTATGGTAGCAAGAGGGCGGAACTCTGTTCACTTTCTTTTTATTTCCTGTTTTTAAAGTTCTACCTCACGTGAGGTTTGGTTACTGGTTTTCCCAGGAGGTGAAGATTCTGTTATGGTTTTCCTGCTACAGTTATTCATAAACTGGCTGTGTAATAACAGTCTCTCTTCCAGGATGTCGCTGTGACGATACAGGAAGTATGCTCACGATATGTCGAGGAAACTAGCTAAAAGCAGTTTCCCTAGCCTTTTCCATTCCTGTGTTTTCCCGAAAGAGGCAGAAGTCTGGTAGCTGGAATGCCAATCCCTGTGAGAGGATGCCTGGAGTGATTAGTATGTTGTTTGTGTTGCCTATACATTTTTATTTGTTCCTCTGCTTTCCCTTTTTGGAAGAAGGACGCTGCTGGTTTGGAGTGAGCTATCAAAGGATGTCTGGTTTGGGTGATAATTAGCATACAATAGGCCATGACCCAGAAGGGGGAGAGGCTTTGGTGCCCCGGTGCTGGCGGCCCGTGGGTTAAGCGAGAGCGCTCGTAGGGCACAGAGCCTCAGGCCTTACTCCGCCAGCACTTCCTTTCAGGACACTTCGCCGGGCGATTCCCCCCCAGCTACTCCTCCAGCGTCCCCCGTGTCCTCGGCCTGGCAGACGTTTCCCGAGGAAGGCTCGGACTCCCCTCAGTTCAGGAGGCGCGCGCACACCTTCAGCCACCCGCCCTCCAGTGCCAGACGGAGGATAACCTTCCAGAACGGCAGGTCTCAGAGCGCCCGCTCCCCGCTGCTGCGGCAGAACTGCGTGGAGGCAGCAAGGTGAGTCAGGGCATGCTGTGCCACCCGCCCCGGTCCCCTGCCGGTCCGCTGCTCCAGCCTTGCCCGTGTCCCTCCAGACAGAGGCTGCAAGAGCCCTGCTCCTGACAAAGTACAGAAGGAGCTTAGTTCAGATTGGCTTCTGCACTTTTCTGGGGTTGGTTTGTTTGTTTATTTATTTATTTTCAGCCTGTCTTCTCTGCCTCTGAGTAGTTTGGTGCTTTGCAGTAACTCAATAATCCCTGAATTAGTGGTTCAGGGGAGGCATCAATCCATCAAATTGATGATTCAGCTGGATGCCAGCACCAGTCTGTTTATTTATTTGTTTGTCACCTTGGAGCTGAGCCTTTTTGGCAGTCCTGGTAGTCAGACCCTTTGGAGAAGAGGCCCTCAAAGCTTTAAATGGCAGAGATGGCAGCCTGAAGCTTTTATGCCAGGATGAAAAAGGCACTAACAGCTTCAAGTGTCTGTAGCCACATTAGTCAAAGCTCACAGAGAGTATGTCCAGAATTAAAATCAATGAGGAATCTTGCAAAAGGACATAAAGATCAAACATCTCCACTGAACTCTGAGGCATGTGATGTCCCTGTTTGCCTTTCTCCCAAGCTTCCCTCTGTAGCTTCCCTCTGTAACGTCTTTCTCCTTCCTTTTTGGAGACTCTCCATCTATAAACATATGGAACACTGTTCCTTCAGGAGTTCCTTCACTCAGCAGAAGAGGTCCCCACAGTTCATTGTGGGCCCCTTTGGGTGCACCTTCTTTCTTCTCTCCTCTATGCTGGCTATCTGTAGTAAGTGACTGTACAAAGTCCAAACCCTTTACAAAACTCAGGCCCAGATGAGCTGAATTTTTTTCTATTGGAGGATCACATTCTTCAATCTATTGTCTGTTTCAGTGCTTGGCTATAATTATACTTTTTGTGGGCCCTTTCTAAAAATGGCTTTAAATAGTAATTTGATGCCTGTTTGATCTTTACATTAAAATATCAGTGTGAATACTGCACTAGCTAGTAGAGAAGGGCAAAAAATTTTATTCTGTTTTAAGAGAATGGAAGGGAGTGAAAGGTAAGAAACTAGCCTTTGTTACATTGTGTTTCTAAAGAGATAAATAATGTGGTTTTCACTGAGATAAACTTTTTTCCCATTGACCATGTTGTATGCAAACAGGAAACCCTGACAGTTCAAAGTGAAGGACTTGCTGACTACATTTATTTGTAGTAACTTGTAAGAAGTTGCTGATTAAGTGACATCATCAGCGGATTTGTAGTCAAAACAGTTTGTAGCAGCGTGGTTCTAGGCTGGGATTTTTTATTCTTTCCTTTTGAGGATTAGTCATAACTGTTAAGCAAAAGAAATTGAATTAATTTTTATGTCCCCTCCAACACTTGTTACTACTACTAAGTAATGTTTAACTGTATAGTAGGACTACCTTTCTTCATATAAATACTTCACAAAAATTTGTCCAGAAAGACTTCATTTAAGTAATCTCTACTTCTGAATGTGTTGTTTACAAAAGCGAAAGAAAACCGAAGGGGAAGAAACAGTGTGGTTCTAAGGATATTTTCTGAATGTTTTAGAGATTCCTTTTTCTGAATTTGCTTTGAGAATAAATAAAGCTAAAGAAATAAGGTGGTCTCCCTGTCCTGCAATGTCATTGAAAAGTTTTTAAATAGAAATCAGCTGTAACAGCAAAATCAATATCCCCAGGGAAGTAGGAGTGCACGTGGTACGTTTTATCTTCTGGGAAACAAAGTTAATGTAAGCCAAGCTGAGGTGTTTGGCCGGTGTCTCTAATCTGGTGGTTTTGTTGTTGTGTCCGAATCCATGCTGACCCATCTGCTGTGTTCTCTTGTTGCCTGCACAGTCCTGTGGTCGGGGTTCGGCGCGCTCTCAGTGAGAGTGAATCTGCATCACCTGGTCTCCCCTCCTCTCTCTCTGCCCCTTCTTTCCTGAAAAGTTTTTACCAGGGCTCAGGAAGGTTGCTCCAGCACTCAGAAAGTGACCTCTCCAAGAGGTGAGAGCATTGTCTCCTGCCTAGTTCTCCAGTGCCACCAGCTTAACAGCAGGATTTCCAAGGGAATGCAGCACATGGCATCTCTCCCACTCTGCCTTGTGCTCCTGCATTTCTAACAGACTTCTGTGATGCAAATGGGCAAACAGGCTTTTGGATAAAAAAGGCTGTTAAAAATAGAGGCTTCTATGCTGACATCTAGTAGCTGCCACCTATTTCTGTTGTAGTGTTGCAAATCTGCTGCATTGGTTTGTCACATGAAATGCAATGGATTTTAGGAGTGTCACACTAATTTAATGCTTCCTCTGCTGAATGCAAACCAGCATGTGTTGCCATGATTGTTGACATGTGAAAATAAGAAAAGAGCAATGTGAAGAGTGTACAGTACTAATGTGGGATGCCTGTGCATGAGGAAGGGGAAACGCCAAGTTAACTGGGTGATACTAACTGTGAGATGTTAGAGAGAATTAACAAATACCTTCCAATTCAAGAGGAGTGGAGAGGAATCAAAGGTATGAAAAATGTAAAAAAAAATATCCAATCTATTACAGACTACCTCTCTTTTGGGTACCAGTCCAGCTTTATTTCTGTGCTCCCTTTAGATAGCAGACTTTATCCAAGCTGTGCCAATGCCCAGGTCAGTTTGTACAGGTAGCTGGACATCATTAAACCCAGCTTTCTGGATTTGGGGAATGAAGGATTGAGTATTGTATGAAAACTGTACTTTAATGCCAGATAATTCTAAATTGAAATTTCTGAGATGCTATTTTTGGAATTAGTAATGCAGGCTGTTCAAGGTACTGTGTTTCATTGTAGTGGAGTTTTGAGCTCTAAGGTGGGGAGATCTTCAAATTAGGAGTAATTCCCAGAAGACCACCATCTTTCTACTTAGATTTGACAGTATACACATTTCCAATATCATTTGATCTTTAATTTGTATGAAAACTCTTGTGAAAATGGGATCTCATTAGCTAAAGGTCTTGCTAGGAGCGACTGGGCCTGAACTGTCTTTGTGAGGAAATTGCAGTAGCAAGAGTGAACTGTTAGCATCTAGTTGGGTTTGTGAAGAGAATACAACAAACATAGTCAGAAAGAAGTGCTGAGTAAATAATGCCGATGTGATAAGGATCACTGAGGTAGTCCATCACTTCAGCTGGCTAATGGAGAATAAAATCGTCCAACTGATGGTGGCCAAAATTTGCAAATGTATGCTATACCCTCATGTTTAGGAATGAGAGGAAGTTCTCATTTTTTACAGTGTGTTTTTCTTATGGATTTCTTTGATTTGTTGGGGTTTTTCCTTTGGATCTTTTTCTCAGAGAGGACCATCTTCTATCCTGGTAGGCTCAGTATGAGGTGTTTTTAGCATTCTCGTGTGAGTGGGTGGATGAGAGGCTGGAATTGAGCACAGTGTGGCAGTGCTTTGCAATCTGCAGACTATAAACTGTTTAATTGTTAGGAGCCCTAATTAAAACTTCATTGCATTTTCCAGAATAATCATGGTTACTACATATTCACGAAATGCAGAATTCCTATTGCGCTGGAGAAGAATTCTGTCTAGTCTGACTTCTTTATCGTATAGCTTTGAGCTTACACATGATGCAGCAGGCAGCTTTTCTTGGTCTTCTGGCAAACTTCAATGTGCAGGAGCAGAGACAGTTTCAGCTGGAATTCATTTTAGAAAGATTTTTGATTTGTAGCAGTCCGATGGACCTGTGCAAAGAGAATGTTGTAGAACGGCATGGGATTTTTTGTCGGATTTGTTTGTTTGTTTGTTTGTTTTCATTGGTTTTTGGCATTTTTTTTTTAATTGAATCACAGAATGGGATTGGTTACTTTTAGTTACAGCCCCCTGTACGATTCCATACATTAAGGAATGAACAGTATAGTAAATTTTGGCATCAACACAATATTTATAGGTGCCTTCAGAATGTTTTAATGGCATTGTCAATACATTTGTCTGTAGAGAAGGCTAGGGTGGAAATGATCTCCACATAATCTTGACTTTTGACAGGTGTGTTGTGCAGCATTCAGTATTGAACAGAATTGCAGATAAGGATTAAAAAAAAAAGTCTGGTCAACATAGAGGTAAACAAGGCTTTTTAATATAAACATAAAAGCAGCATTTTTAAAAATGGAGCAACCTTTAGCGTAGGTTTGACTAGCTCACAATTTCTCTGTTCATTGAGTTTCTGTGCCAGGATAATTTACGATGAAATTGAATTAGAATTTGAACAGACTACTTTTTTTAAGGAAGTAAAATACTTGAGAACATTCTTTAAACAAAATAGCAGAAAGTAATTATTCAAAATAAAAATATATGACAGGAGTGAGACCCAATAGAGGGGTGTAAACTAGTAGAAATTGTTTCTTCTTCCTCCCAGAGGGAAGGAATGCTTCGTGTATTAGTCTTACGTATAGGTTTCTGGCAGCTTAAGTGCAGGGAAGCTGAATTCTGTACTTGATCTGGGGGCTTTTGTACCATCTCAGCCTCCAAATTGCCAAATAGGTGACATTGATTCAATTGCTGCTTAGAGCAATCAAGAAGAGAAGCTGAAAGCAAAATGGGGAAAAATACAAATCTTGGCATAAGCAACAACAGTATTTATTCACAAATCAGTTGTCTTTCATGGACTCAAGTGCAAAATAATTTAGGTAAGTATTATGCAAGGAGTTCACAAGAAGTGGGGTAACATCGTGGTTTTGTAAATCTCAGTCTTCAGGAGCATTTTAAAGAACAGTTCTAGGAAGAGATTTAGATAGTTAAAACCAAGCAAAAAGCGTATTTGTAATCTTACCAATTTTTTGAGATTTCTTCTTTATTCTTTTCTTTTTTTTCTTCCCCTGAAGTAGCTGTCTCATCTTGGTGTTATGCAGTATCAGATAGAATAGTGAATGGGTGAAACTGAATTGCAGTTACCTGAGATAAAACCTTAGATGATCAGTACTCTGTATTCTTGAGTACTTGGGTTATTGCTTGCAACAGTTTAAGGATGGAAGTACAGACTGAAATATTTGAGGCATTATATTGAATTTACAGCTTTTGATTTTTTTTATTGTATACAAGCTGATAAATCTGATTTGGTTTCTATATTGGGTCAGAAGGATATGCTAAGTAGGCCTACAGAGAACCATTATTCTCCAAACTAAGTTGTGATGCATATGTCCTAAATACAGAGTATTGCATTGTTATCTTTTTCCAGAGATTCTTCTGCTAGGTGACCTTGCAGGACACTTCCCATGTGGATGTCTGCTTAGGAGGTAGTGAAAACTCTGTTCTGCTTTTCAGTAGCAATGACTGAATTCAATTTAAGAAGTTGTTTTTCCTGTTTTGGAGATGCTTTGGCTCTTAGTCTCTCTACTCACATGAATAAACCTCTTCATTTTGCTGGGAGCTGATGGCTAATTCTTTTTCTTTACCCTCACCCTGTTTAGAGAAACTATTTTTTGCACCAACCTCCTGAATCTTTTCATTAGGATAGGAGACACTAGCATTTTTCTCTGAATTCTTCCTGCTTTTACTCTGTAGGGTATTGTTTCACACCTTCAGATCTGTGATACTAAGCTAGGAGTTGTCTGTCTTGAAATGAGGAAACTTTTCTTTGCTGCCTTTCTATCCTCCCTTTCCTAAGTCTTGGTGTTCTTCTGGATTAATATGACAAGGTGTGGTTCTGAGACTTGGAAAAGTTTTTCTCTAACCACTCATCAGACAGCTGTTTGAAAGAGGAGGTGGTTAGTATTAGTTGCTGAAAATGTCAGGAGATTTTTGGAAGGGAGGATTTAACAACAGAAACACAGGTCTTCAGAACTGTACAATTTGCACACTTCATGATGTAGCATACATGATTAGTTCATCCCAATGTAAACTCCATGACTCAAATGATGTAAACAGCTTAGTTCCATACCCTAAAATAGCCACCTTTTTATTCTGCCTTTTCTGTGAATTTTGCTACCATAAATTGAATGCTATTCCTAGGACCATCTGTATGTTTAGAAGCACAGTAGCTGAATGTAGATTTTTGTACACAGCAGTAGAAAGGAAGTTCTCATTCCCTTGTTATGAAGCTTCTACTTAGTAAGCCCTGGAATGACTCAGTTTTTGTGTTCTAGCATGTGATGATATGTAAGACTTGAAATAGTAAGAAGTAGTTCTGTTACAGTTATTTATAGAAACATAAGTTGGAGTGATTATATATCTAAAATAATTTTCAAGAGTTGTTGGACTGAAATACCTTTGAAAAACAGCACCTGTAGATTCAGAATGAGTGTTGTAGTCTGTGTTTGGCTACTGTGAGCAGTGGTTACCCATCTTCAAAGACTCAGAGTTAGACAAAGAAGATCATCACAGTTGCTGTTCAGGTTAATGCAACATGGCAATCTACTGAGACCACCTACCAGCAGTATGATGCATAGGGAGCTGAGGCACTGTGGAAACTAAATCAGGAGTGGAGAACAATTCAGACTGTGTTATTCAGGGCTCCCAGCCTGTAGTGCTATTCTTAGAGGAGGGCAGGGCTGGTACCTCATGCTGGGTGGGTGAATTTGAAGACATGGTTATTTCTCTGCCAGGATACAGGAGGGTCTGATACCTTGGTATGACAGTGAGCCCAGCTGGTCACTCAGACTTACAAATATCAGGGAGATGTTGTAGATCATTAGCATAGCGACAGCTTTGGTTACCAAAAAGGCCAGTTCTAGCTTGGTGCATTCGGCACATTCATTCAGAACACAATATTACTTATGAAGTGCTGATTAAGATAGTAGACTGGTAGACTGGTGTCACTGAAATTTCATACCCCTCCCTAGCAGAGCTCTCTTTTTGTGCAAGCCAGATGTGGGGAGATGGACTGCAGCTGGGAAACTGCAATAATCTGCAATTGCCTTACCATTAAAAACATAGTGAACATGCTGGGCTTTTCTTTCATCTAACTTTTTAGGATCTTTGCACTATAGCATGGAAGATTGTTACAGGATGAAGGTTTAAGTGTAGCTACTGTTTCGATGTAGCAGTTTTCCCTCTGATGAAGATGAAGCTGCAGAAACAGCTCTTTCTGTTTGATGCTCTCTTCCTAAAGGCCTGTAATTGTGCCTCATGCTGTTGATGTCACATGGAAGGATTTGTGACAGATAATCAGTGTACCCATTGCTATACTAGATCTGTGCACCTACTTTGCTACTACCACAAACGCAAAATTCTGAAATATTTCTGAAAATTGATCAAGTATTTATGAAAGCTAAATGACTTTTCCTCTGGCACTAGTCAGTAGAAAGGTATGCTTGGTGTGTCCTCCCAGCAAAGCTTTCCTGTATCCTCTCCTTGCATCTTCCAGCAGCATAAGATACTATTAAAATTACTGTGTATTTCTGTATGGCAGCTGGGGAGAAGATCAGCCCTTTTCAGGTCATTGTGGCAGGAACTGAGCATGCCCTCTGTTTGCAGGGGCTCTGTTCCTACAGCCGGAGATGCTGATGAAACATGAGGCTGTCTGTCCCCGTTTATCCAAGTAAAGCATCCACTTCTTGAAGCTAAAGAAAGAGAGTATATGAGAAGGCAGAACATTATCTCCAATGAAATAATCACCTGTGAGCTCAGCATGACATTTAAAATGGCACTAAATGCAGTGCTGTGCTCCACTAGAGTACCATATCTGCTTTTAGGGGTGCTACATAAGATCGCTCTCATAAAACTAATGTACTGCATAACAAAACAATTGCTGTCTAATTTAGAGGCTAAGTATTACCATGTTTCTCTCTTAGCTTCTCCAAAAGTTAAGCTTTTATTCTGAGCTTCCAGCTGAGTCCTGTATGAATGCTATGAATGCTTCCTGGTGGTATACAGTGCAAACTTTACAGAACTGTGCTGTAAAACAATTGGGCATTCAGTATTCAAGGTGACGCTCACACACAGCATGCTTTGCCTTCTTAAGCTTCCCCGCAAATGCTCCTGCAGGTTTGGTTATACATTAGACAGAGTTAATAAAGATTTTTTTCCCTGCTACAAGGAATACTGACTTTAAATACCCCATCTGCTTTTTCTTTCCTTCAGTGATGGGGAGGGAAAGAAAAGAACATCAACCTTCTGCAGCAGTGAATCTCTAAATGCTGCGGGGGCCACGCTCACACCTCGCCGCATCTCCTGGCGGCGGAGAATATTCCTGCAGGTAGCTTCACCTATGAATAAATCTCCTTCCAAGATGCAGCATCCAGGTCTGTGTGTGCTTTTAAAGAAAATAAGCAGTTGTTACTTAATACAGTAGTGAACTGAAACGTGAAAATATGAAAGGGAAAAGGGAATCAGTGTGGTATAATGTTCATGCTAGAACCTCACCAGAGATCAGTTGTTTTCAGCTGGCTTTAGACTATTTAGGTTTTTGTTGCTTTCAAAAGAGGATTTTGGCATCAAAATCAAATGAATTGCAATCTGCCATAGCTGCTGTAGCAGGGAAATTAAGACACGTCTCTTGCTGACAAAGATACTCTCTTTAACAGGAAGTTTTTACCCTAGCCTGTGTACATAACAGGAGTGTTTGCAGAAAATGGTAAATGTTGTGCCTTGTCCTTGGAGTGCATATAGCACCTGTTGAGCGTGTTAATAATTCTTACAGCTTTAAGCCATTTAAGGTAGAAGCCCCTGAAATAGCTGAAACCGTGCTGTTGATATAGTCCCGTTTGGCAGAATTCAAAACTATAGGTAAATGACAAACTATATTTAGTGACCATAAAGTGCTATAGCACTCTCTGTAGTGCAGGTTAGCAGATGGAAAAAGATGTTTTTAATACAGAACCTGTGGTAAATCACAGCAGTAAATGAGCTCAGCTGTAAAGGAGACTTTATGGATAAATGCCTCATGGTAACTATGGAAGGAGCTGGCAGGGGAAAGGGTTGAAATATTGGATGGCCCTTTATTTAATGCTATTTAATTAAAATAAAAGTTTATTTAAGTGTAAACAAAACACTTCTTTTGTTGAACTGCATTTTCTCTGTCTTTGGAATCAGCAACTCATTGACGAATGTGAAAGACAGCTATTTTTGTTCTGCTATGACATAGATTTTCATGATATGTCAAACAATCTGAGTTTCCTGTAATAGCTTTCTGATTCTTTGCAGATGGTCATGACAGAAGTGAATTGTTACCCTTATCCCCTCTTGCACCACCCCTGGAGGAGGACCCTCTTGTCCTAGTATTGCAAAATGAGGATGATCCAGATAAAACTGGAGAGAGGAAAAACTCAGAAGAACTGCAAAGTCTGTGGAGAAAAGCCATCCATCAACAAATTCTGTTACTTCGAATGGAAAAAGAAAACCAGAAGCTGGAAGGTTAGCTATTTAGAAAATACCCCTAAAAGCTATTGCAGATTCTGTTGCCTGAAGATGAGAACTGTTCTGGTGCTGGGCACCTCAAACAGAGATGTGGTTCTGTAACTTTTTAGTTAACAGTGCTAGAAGAAAAAATGTGTTTTCCTAGTCTTGTCTTACAGTCTACCAGGTTCTCTGTCTACCTGACTTTTAAATGAGTAGTCTCAGTAACAGAAGAAAGTGATAAATTTTCCTTTTTGAGTGCATGTTAGACAAAGGATGCTACAGTCTGTGCTGTATTTGTCTGAGTCTAGGAGTTCTAATGTGAAGTAGAGTGAGGAGAACAGGTGCTGTGTGAGCACTTAGGTATGGTAAACCTTACCCTTTCTATCTCATTTCAGTCCTTTGCAGCTCATGGCCTTTCTCTCCAGGCTTTTTGTTCTTCATTAACCACATCATAGTGGTAATTTATTAATACTTGAATCCAAATATGATTTTTGAGCAACTGGCTCTTGAGGTATGTCAGAAAGTTCTGTTTTCTGGAACATGAGCACTGTACACTGAAAATTGAGTGCTGTTAGTGAGGGATCTAAAGTTGACTCTTCCGATGGTCAGCTGCCTGAGCTTCTGGTTAAGATATTTTATCGTGACTGGTCAAGACTCACAGAAATGGAAGATAGGATGCAATGTCTATCCAAGGATATGGAAATTCTTTCATATAATAGGCTAACAAGCTTTTGGTGCAAGTTGAAAATTTCAAGTGTCCTCTCTGCATTTGCTGCCTTCATCTTCTCCTATATGCTGTATAACCTATATGGTAGTCTGATTCCTCAGACAAAACATAATGATCGGTCATTATGTTAAGCTAAGGTCAGTTAACTCTTTTTCCTTCTTTAGACTTGCTTACTGAGAAGGTAGGGAGAGGAAAGAAAAACCTCAGGACAAAAGTCTGTCCATGGCCCTATGAGCATATATCCTTGAATGTATTTATGTAGTGTATTTCTCTGTGCATTTCCTTTCTACAGTTTGTCTCCCTGTTGGCACACACTTCTGTGGAAACTCCTAGATTCATAGGGAACATCTAGAGAAAACTTCAGCCAAAATCTTAATTTCATAAATTTAGCACATAGTCTATTGTTGTGGGGTGAGGAAGCTGGAGATCTGCTGTGGTGTCTAATTTCATGTTATTCTCTCTGTTACTTTGAGCTGCTGAGGGATAAACTCTTTGCTATACGTGCCCTCTGTGGCTGAGGGTACTGAAAACTGTTAAATCTTGGTTCAGTTCCTTAAGACTCAGTTACAAGTTGCTTCCATTCTGTAACAGATATGTAGAAGCTATGTTCTTCCTACCTGATCATTTGTGGTGAAAACAGGAGTGTTGGCAGTGGAGATGCCAAACGGGCACTCATTTGCCAGCCCAGATTCTTGGTTTGTGCTCTGAGGAGCATGTCTCTGTTCTTGTATTCAGGTTCATAAATACTACTGGTGAAACTTGTGCTCTGGCTAGCTAGAGTTCATCATCTTATTTTCAAAGGGTGAAAAGCAGTTTTAACACCCATCTCTGGGTTTCCTTCCTGTGGACTGTTATAACATGGACCATTTTATGGACAGAGCATGTGCAGAGCTGATACATTCCAAACATGCGTTGGTTTGGGTGGTTCTTGGCATCCTAGCCTACAATTAAATGTATATCTCAGGAAAGGCAAATGTAGTGACGGAAATGCAGAAATTTCTTTACTTGAAGGCAAGTTCTTTGCTGTAAATTTATTAGCTGTACATATTAGACTGATTTAAGACTGGAATTACTGTGGAACTGTTTCCAGTGGTTTTCTGTTAATCATTTGTTGACTTTTATATACAAAATATTAATAGAACCTCTTTTCCTATTCCTTTTGCTGTCGAGGAGACTTGAATGGTATTAGTTCTTTGTTTTACAGAAGGTAAGTTCTGTCAATTGCACAAACTTGCTTTCTTTTTCTTTTTCTTTCTTTTTTCTATTTTTTCTGAGAAGCTAGAAGCTCCTTTTTCTGGTAGGTCACCTAGAAATATAAGAGTTGCAAAAAGTAGCAGGCCACCTAGTAATGATTAGGAAAAATGTTAACAAGGATGGTTGAAAACAACCAAGGATGGGGTAGTAAGTCGGGCACGTATGTTCAACAGGCAAACTTGCTGACTTTCACTGGGGTTAACTGCACAGTTAATGTGGGAGTTTGTTGTCACACTGAAATATGCTACTGCTGTCTTGAATCTGTTGCATATTGCCTACGAGAGTGTGAGCATTCTTGAGTGAAATTGTGCAGCAGTAAGGTAGCATTTGAAATCACCCCGGCTGAACTGTGAATTCCTGTGGTAAGGTCACATTCCCATTTTTATGGCAGTGTACTGCACCTTGCATAACACCTGCTTCTGCAGGGGCCCTTGTAGTCTTGAATGGGTAAGATCTCAGAGGTGTAACATAGAGGTTTTGGAAATAATTTGTCATTTTTGAAGTGGGTTAGCCAATGGTCTTGTGGATTGATCCAATATTGACTCTATCTGATGTGAGATGAGTAGGCAAAGGAACAGATTGTCTTGTTTTGCAGGTTGTATAAAAGTGTGAGCAAGAGTTTGCTTTCACTTAGAGATGATGGTGGGGAAGGGATACATTTGTAAGAAAGGAGGCAAGAAGTACAGATCAAGGCAAGTTTGGGATAAACTGAACTGCAGCTCAGAGGTCATGTTGTGAAATGTACAGTTCACTCCAATGACAGTTAAACATACGTCTCTAAATTAAGACACGTTCAAGTCTTGATTTCTATTTTTTGTACCAGTAGTTGGAGGACTTGGGTGTCTGCACATGCATCATGTGAAATAAAATACCCAGAGTTCATTCCTTAGTAATGGAAAAGAAAGCTGCTTCTCCATGAAATGCCAGGATGACAATGCAACTTTATTTCAGAAGTACTATAATAAATACTTTGTACCAGGTAGTCCTATGCAGCAAAACTTTTAAGTTTATAGCGGCAGGATTTTTTGTGCTTCAGCACAAATATATCTTTTTGGATATGGTTCATTCTGGATGTTGGTTCATTCTGTTTGCTCTAGTCAATCTGATGATGCCAGGTAGCAGTGCCAAGAGCTCTTCTCCTTCTCTCAAGGGACACGTAAGAACTGGAATCAGTGTGACTGACTTCCGTTCAGAAGACTTGCCTAGCTTGCTTGCCTAAATCTCTAATACAAACATTCATGTTTGGGACTTTCCATACTAAAACAATTGTAATGTTCAATAGAAATAAGAATAAAATGATCAAAGGTGGTTTTGCAGAGCAGGTGCTGTGAAGTTTTGTAGAGTGAGTTGGTTTTTTTGCCCCAAGCTTTAAAAAATGTTTTTATGTGCTCCATGAATTGCTGCTATTCATGACCTAGTAAGAGAAGTTAAATAGTTACACATGCAGCATCTTACAACAACTGGCCCCATCTAAACTATAAACTAATGAATTGTATATGTATTTATCCCCAGTCAGATTATTGGATAAATATATCTAATTTGAATGGGGTTTGTGTATTTGTTATATCTTGTCGTTTTCTGATATTCTGGTTTTCCATGTGCTCCTCCTTTTTGTTCTGTGTTGTAGCAAGCAGAGATGAACTCCAATCAAGAAAAGTAAAACTGGACTATGATGAAGTTGGTACATGTCAGAAAGATGCCATAAATATTTGGGATAAGAAGTTACTAAACTGCAGAGCCAAAATCCGATGTGATATGGAAGATATTCATTCCACTTTAAAAGAAGGTATTTATGTAGGAGGGCTTTTAGTTATGAAGTCAGAAGATCATTTTTTTTGTTCTCTTCTGATACTAGCAGAAATCTGCCAGCAATACACTTTTTCCAGTAGCAAAAAACTGCCTTTTTTCACAGATGTGCCCACCTTCTCCTGCAAAACAGAAAATAGGTTCTGCTGGGTCTGCAGCTTGCAATGTCAGCAATACAGAAACATGTATAGTCATACTCCTGAAAGTAGCATCTTGTTTCCGTGCATCATTACATTCAGGATTGAACTTGGAGCCTCTGCAGCCAACACTGTGACCTTCTGGTTTCTGATCAATGGATCCAATTGACTCTGAACTTCAGATGCTCTGGTTTTACTTGCTTACTGAGAAGGCAGAACCATAATGCCTACTGTGGACTGTGCCCAAAACCTAGTGGAATCAGAGCCAAGCTTTGGAGAGTCTGGAATACAGTCACTTAGTATTTCATTTCCTGTGAAATAGGAGTGAAAGGCTGGGGATTTTGTCTCAAAGTAGATCTTCCTGTGGACTAGCCAAGAGGGTATTCAGAGAGCCTTGTTAGTATAATGCAGATATAGGGTCTGATTGCATTGCTCTGCCCTCTTCCGTACAATCTCATATGTGTGTTAGAGATGTTGAAAAATAATTCAGTGTAATCTGGTTGTGGTACAGAAGGGACGTTTAAATTGCTACCAAAGTCAATTTGAGTACATATAAAGCAGTTCCTGTTAATGATCTGCAGAAACCAACAAATTACTTACTTTGATACCCTGTCTTCTGCTGTTGGATTGCAGTTCAGAGTTGGGAACAAGGATATGTTTTTTTCTAACTTGTATTCTTGTGAAATAATTATTTACCTAGATGGTATTAGCAGAGTTGACTATTTTGATTTTCAAGGGTTGCTTTACAGAGTCAGATATTAAAGCAGGATGTATTTCTCTGAATCTATGGACTGACATGAGCGGCTCTTTGAGAAGGGAAAGAGGAAGTAGACTTCCCTGTATTTTACACTTGTGAATTTAGTTCAGCCTCTCTAAACAGGTTGTTCTGCATTCTGTGTGTAGTCGTGCGTCTTTTCCCACTGAGGCCTAACAGCTCAGAAGTGGAAATGCAAGGCGCATCTGTAGCTCAGTTGCCCAGGGTAGTGCTCAGTGTAATTGCCCTCAAGTTTGTTGTTCATGTTTAGTTTGTGGGACTGAACTGTGGCTACTGAGTGAACACACTGCAGAGTGGAGTTCACTTTGTAAGGGATCCTCTAGAATAGTTCAGCCACGATTATGACAAAGAAAATTCTTGTGTTGTAGCACTAAAAGTATCCCCCTGCTTAGGCCTCTTGTTCTTTGACTGACCTGCAGGTGTACCAAAAAGTCGTCGGGGAGAAATCTGGCAGTTTTTGGCTGTGCAGCACCGAGTCAGGCACAGGCTGCCAAACAAGCAGCAGCCTCCTGACATCTCTTACAAAGAACTTCTGAAACAACTGACTGCTCAACAGCATGCCATCCTTGTAGATCTGGGTAAGTCTGTTCTTTCTGACTGGTTTTGTGGGTCTTTTGAGTGGAAAACGCACCTGCCTTATTAGAAGCTGTTGCTGAAGACAGGCGTTGCTCTATGAGCACCATTTTCTGTGTCATCAGGATACATTCTATGTATGCCACTTAGTGTCCTGTAAGCAGATGATTCCTTAGGCCATGCCATTCATATTTATGCGCTTCTGCATCCGTCTGAAAAGAGAAGTCAGGCAGTTGCTTGTGCAAGTTCTGTGCAGATGAGAATATTAAATGAGATCAAAAGGTACAGTCTAAAATCAGTGGTAAGATACAGATTGAACTGATTAAAGGCAACCTGCATATGAAAGCAGAGAGAAGTGGTCTGAGGGAGGAGAAGTGCTGTTTGTTAGATGGATTGGGGTTTTTCTTCAGAAGAATTGAATATCAACTACTCTTCTCTTTTTACATCAGGCCGGACATTCCCTACGCATCCTTACTTTTCCACCCACCTGGGAGCAGGACAGCTATCACTCTTTAATCTCTTGAAAGCATATTCTTTGCTGGACAAAGAAGTGGGTTATTGTCAAGGTATAAGCTTTGTAGCTGGAGTGCTGCTTCTACATATGAGTGAAGAACAGGCCTTTGAAATGCTGAAATTCCTCATGTATGACCTTGGCTTCCGTAAGCAGTATAGGCCAGACATGATGTCGCTACAGGTAAGTCATTCCTTCTGGAGCAAGCCAGAGTTTTAAATTACTTTTGATCTCTCAGGGGTTACTTAGGTTCTCCAAAGCCTTGTGAAGCTTCTTATGTTGTTTTGGAGGTTGTGAAGTGCATTTATATTTTACTGTCAAACCCCTCTCTGCTTCTCATTTTACAAACAGAGAAGTTTAGAACTTGCAGACTTTTTCCTGTCACACATCCCTGTTATCTCCTGTTCAGAAATTCTGCATTCTGCTTTCTGCCCTTCCTTTTCTTTTCCTCACTGCTCTCTCTTCCTTATGCCAGAAAAAAAACTTATATGCTTTGTCATGTATGGATGGAGTTTAAAAATTAATTAGATTTTGTTTTTCTTCAGCCCATGGGTACTTGGATGTAGATTTCTCTCTTCTAAGGTCAAATCAAGTCAATAGTGACACACAGTGGCCAATGTGTTCAGCAGGCATTTGTACTTGGGGCTGCTCTGCCTTGACTCATCACTTCCCCTCTTTTTCTCTCATTGTCTTCTACTCTATCACCCTCAACAGAGAGAATAAACAGATGAATTTTTAATCATTTAATTAGATTATGCAATGATGCATGCTCTGCAACATTATTTAATGGCTAGCTGTAGATACTCAAGACTGTTTAGGAAGGAGAGAAAATTTTTCAGATCAATATAAATTTCAGGGTTTAAAGTCTGAGAAATCTTTCACCTTGACATGCAACTGTCCACTGATTTGAATAATTATATGCTATAAACCCCTTGTATTATAAAGGAATATACCATTGATGAGTTAAAGCTTTTATAATCCATAATGGAGGAAGAGAAAACAAAGCAGCAGATACAAAAGTCTCCTTTTTTTCCCATGTTCCCTGCCTAGCAAACACTTATAACTAAGTAAAACTTAAAGTAGAGTTTCAGCCCATTTTTCATGACCAGTCACTTTAGGTGCTTATTTGACAAATGTCCAGAGCAATGGAATAGATTGTAGTTAAAGAAATTGCCTGTGCTTATTCTAAAAATGATAAAGGAGTATTTTGCTGTGGATGTAAGTATGCTATACAAGTTTGTTGTTGATTAATTAAGAGTGAGCAGCCATAAAAGGTATCATTTTACCTCCTTCTGTTCCATTTTTCACCCCCAAATACGTTTTAAACCAGTGAGGGTCAAAATGTGATAAATACCTATTTGTGGGGTTTGCTTTTCACTAGTAGACGCTCTCTTAGTGTTTGTGTGTTACACTACAGTTGCAGACTTCCAACAACATTTGATGATTTGAGAGCATTCACATGTCCAGTATTTTACATTTTGGTTTAAATGAGTGTAACTCTTTCATCGCCAGAACCTCTTAATAAGAGCACTTCTAAATTTGAGAAAGTTTACCACTTGTAGTACTGTTTGCCTTTTAAATTAAATTACCCATCTTTCCCCACAGTTTGCTCCTAAGCAGTTCTGTTAAAGTTTTTCTGCTCAAGACAAACTAGACAAGAAGACTTGAGGATCTTACTATATTTGTGGTGTTTTCTAATAGGAGTAGAATGTTTGCAAATTCTTCTGCATTTACAGTAGTGAAAGACAAGCAAGCTTTTAGACAGAATTGGCTTCAGTTCTGTAGAAGAAAAATATCGGATGATTCTTCAGGATAATGAAAAGTTATTTGAGTTAGATTTTTTGATTGTTGTCTGCAAAAAGTAGTAATCTAGAGCCTTGCTTCATAATGAGCTATGCAATTGGTTTACTATTCTGTGATGCAATTCTGACTTCACACATGTGTTTTGTATTGGCACTGTCCAAACTGGGCTTAATTGGTGTATTTCACAATTAAAGCACGGACTCAAATGCATGCACAAATTTAGCTGATTTGCCTGAATCAAAGTGATCCCTCTGCATGTACACAGTGCTGATGAACAGGAAGCTTCAAGTGAAGTCAGCTTTTGGTAGGAAACAAGCATGAGGTCTAGAAGTAGGAAAATAGCTGGATCTAATGAGTCATTTTCTTATTGAGGAACAAATTCACCTCAAGCATAAAGCACTGTTGACAACAAAATTGAACCTGACAACTAATCAATATATGTCTGCTTCTCATCTTTTGCTTTCTGAGAGAAGCATTGCAAGGAAATAATTTGCCACAGAATGATATTTTTAGCACCTTTTAACCACTTTCCCTTGCAACCTTTTATAGGTTGTATAGCAACACTTTTTACATCAATATCTTACATTCCTCAGGACCACTGGGAGATGTTTTCAGAAATATGTATGTGGTGCACCTCAGTATAAAATGTACTCTGTGGGTACAGAAACTGTCTTAAGTGAGGACTGTAGCATTGGAGTTTTAAATGCAGCAAAAATAAGGCCAAAATTCAAAGAATGAAAGCTGAAATGTGTAAATGTAGTCAGAAATAATTCAACTCTTTAATGGAGAGTTTTGACATCTTGGAAGAGGTACCTCTATTTTAATTGCTGCAAGACTGAAAGTTCTGGTTTGTTGACAAAGTTAGAGCAATATATTCCCCTCTTACCTTCAGCCTGTGAATCTGAAATGATACTTCATCAGTAATCAGGTTCAAACTGTTCTTTGTTATTGACTACCCTGTTGATTTTAATTCATTAGTGGCAGGTTGTTTATATGTGAATAGATACCGCTCGAGGCCCCAGGCGGCAATTAAGCTTCATTTTACTGTGCCATCTGTACTGTAGTTAATTTCCCTCAAATGAAATATGAATGCTTTGGAAAACTGAGTAAAGCTGAACTTTTCTTTCTCTGCTTCCTTCCCCCTGCAATTCCCTCATGCACTGTAGATTCAGATGTATCAGCTCTCAAGGCTTCTACATGATTATCACAGAGATCTGTATAATCATCTTGAAGAGAATGAAATCAGTCCCAGTCTTTATGCTGCACCATGGTTCCTTACACTGTTCGCATCTCAGTTTCCGTTAGGATTTGTAGCCAGAGTATTTGGTAAGAAAGTTTTTTCTATTCCAGTAATAAACAGAACAATGTCCGTTGTGTTTTGAAACTCTCCAGGAGTAATTTTCTACATGGTGGGGACATTTGGGGTGACTCTTATGGGTGGCAAGTAGCAATACTTTTCATGGTGGAATGTCAGCTCCTTCCTAAAGAGGAAAATCCAAAAGGTATTCTTTGAAACATTAACTTGAACAAATAATTATGTCCTCTCCTACTACCTAAGAGACTTCCAAAGTGTAAACAGCAGAAAGTTTATGGTTGCAAATGTATTTTATGTGAATGTATTCTGTTTATATCTATAGAAAAGTTGATCTTGTTGAACTTGCAAACTGAAAAAAGAAAATGCATTTCTGAATTGTGATTCTAAAGTGCTTTCTAAAAAAATTCAAGCAAATTTGAACTTAAAGGCTGGTTTAGGTATTCACGTCTTAGTATGCCTCTGATTTAATTTCGATAGTTTTTTCATTATATGCTCCTCTTCAGGTAACGTCTAGTACAGAAAGCTAAATATTGATTATGCCTTGTAGTGTTTACAGTATCAGGATGTCAAGTAATTGGTTTTTGTCTTCTGTTCTTATCCATAAGAACTGCCAGCTTAGTCAAATCTCTAGTAATGTACCTTTTTTAAATTTAAATTTATTTATTAAAGCAAAACTCACTGTACTCATATGCACCAAGAATCTAAACGCATATGTAGTGTACATCCTCTTAAATCAGATACCTTTTTCCCTTTGATCTTTGTGCTTTCATATGGCACTTTTTGTCTTTTCTTAAGAAAGCCAACCTGACTTTGTCTCATGTTAAAATATTGGAGTGCATTAGGTTCTCAGTTTGTGTGGTGTGTTGGCTGGGGGTTGGAAGAGGGTTTTTGTTGGCTGGGTTTGGTTTTAAGTTCTTAATTTTTATTTTTCATTCAGTGATTCCTCCATTATAGAGGGTTTTATTCCATTTACAGCAAACATTTTCTGGTTGCTGGCTGGGTGAACGAATGATTGGTGTATCTCTTTTTCAGTGGTGTACCAGTCATGTGACTGTCTCTTTTGTGGTGGTAATACTGAATTCTGAGACACTCGAGCATTTTGTGTTTCTTTCTTATTTGTTATTTGTGGTTTTTTTCCTAAATGAAGTTTTTAAGGATGGGGAAAATGGGAAAGAGGTTTGGTGTCCATTTCTCTGTAAATAAGCTGAGCAAGGCATGTTCCCATTTTAAAATTGGGAAGGTGCTGTGTTGTTTTACTTCCTAATGTTTTGAATTCCTGAATTTTCAGTGTCGTATGGGCCATTGTCCTATACAAGGAACAAATGGCTAATGTCTACCCTTCACAAATTATATACTTACATTTATGCTGTTTGAATGTCCATCATAGACTTGAGATGGGAGAATTTCAGGAATTGCATTTGAGGGAGATGCCTGCCTCATCAGTGTCCTTGTGCTGCCGTGTGATACTGGATTAGCCCAGGGATGATCTCTTGAGTATCAGGATCAGGAATTGAATTTCTTCAGTTCTGTAGTCCCTAACAAACACCCTGTGGTATGACAGAGCCAACAGCTCTGGAGGTTTATTTGAACTGCCCATGTGCTGCCCTCATCTCAGTAATTGCAAGTCCACCGCTGCTTCTGAGGCAGAATTTCTGTTTACTGTCATCAAGAATGACATTTCTGTACAGTCTGTGTCTACTGATCTGCAGAGCCCAGACTTTCCCCTCACTTACATATAATTATGCCTCAAAGAGAGGCTTTGGGGCTTAGATTATAGCCAATAAGATCACTACTATGAATTTTGAAAATAATATAGCTGGTCCATATAATATATATGGAATGTACATGATTGTTTTTTAAGGAATAGCTTCTGTCTGTGGAAAACAGTTGTGATCTCCTCCCCAGTTGTTTTTCAGTCACAGGAGCGTTTAAAACCAGTTAGCAGTTGGTTAACAGTCCAGACTGTGGTGGCCAACAGTGATGAAATGCTTATTGCAGATAACTGCTACAGACATAACAAGCATGCAGTATTTTCTTTAATGCGCTCTCATATTTGTAAGATGAAAGGAAATTCTTTTATATGCTTTATCCTCATGTTGAAATAAGACAGATTACACTTCTGAACTGAATATACCTGCAATGTGACTGATTACAAAGAACATCCCAGCAAATATATGTATTTATCCAATGACTCTTAGCTCCCAGTTTCAAGATACTTTAATTACTTTCTTTTTTAGACATTATTTTTCTTCAAGGAACAGAAGTCATATTTAAAGTGGCACTGAGCCTACTTAGCAGTCAAGAGGCATCTATAATGGGATGTGAGAGTTTTGAGAATATTGTTGATTTTCTTAAAACCAGTATTCCAGACATGACTAAGCCTCAAATGGAAAAAATTATTACACAGGTAAGGATGTTTTTCTCTTTACTTTTTTTCCCCCCATTTAGTTTACTTTAAAAGAATCATGCCTACACTATATGCAAAAGTTTTCTCAGAAGAAGATATGTAAAGCTTCTTGAGAAATACTGTCAGTGGCTGGAATCATCTCTATAACTAAGCTTCCTCTGCATTGAGGCTGCAAATTGAGAATGAGCCTCAGTCTAGTACCTTAATTGTGAACCTGTGAGCAGTTTTCCCCCTTCAGGTGGTAATTCAGACATAGCAGAAGAGCTCTAGAAAACCATGTCCATGTGCAGGAGTGGAGTTAACACTTATGCATTCCTGTGGCTTGTTAAGGTTGGAACCTTTCAGGTGGTGTTAGATAAGAATTCATTCTTAGACAATGTAAATCTTCATTTCCTCATTGCATTGACTGTGATTGCCATGCTAAACCTGTGTCAGGCACTTTGATGTCTGTCTTCACCACTCATTGATTCTGGTGATGATAGAGATGGTAGTTTAATACTTTTGATACTCTTAGACATTAAATCTGTTCTGTGCTCTGCATGTGTTGCAGAGAGTCGTGCTGTGGTGGGCGTGATAGAAATGGCTTTGTGCAAAGCCGGATCTGATAAAGTGAGCAGTGGGTTATGTTACCAGCAGAGCTGAATGTGGTTACATGCAGCTCAGCTCATCTTCTGGGCTGTGGTGTGGTCTCATACAGAGCAGCCTTCCAGATCTGCATTTGTATGCAGACTGCCTGTATCCTATTGCTCCTATCCAGCCTGGCTGCAGGGGCAGTTGTTTGGCCAGCTCAGTGTTGTAGTTCCCAGGAACATCCTGTTATAATGGGTAATGAAAGAAAAATGTAGGCATCATGCAGATCTGTAATACACAGATTATTGATCAGGTAGTCATGTAGAGGAAAATGGTACTTGAGCTTAAGCTTGAGCACTACATACTTTAAAGTTTTATCTCATTTGAATAGAACAGTGAAAGTAATACAGAACTTGGTTTTTCAGGGAATTTCCATGTGTCTTGTGTTGGTGAATTGTTTGTGATCTCTGGGACAAGGAATAGAAAACTAGGATTGGAAGGATGTCTACAGTGACAATAGTCTAATATCTTTGGTAGTTTTCAGAAGCTGAGAGGCTGTGATTAGATGTGTAAACAGAATAGGGTCATATGTTCCCATCACTGTTAGAGGCTCAGTTCTGTAGTCTTCACAATGCTTTGTCCCTAAAGTATCCCAATAAGAAAATAGTGTGTCATCATGCAGAGATAGAGCACATGGAAACTGTAACCATGAAGAATGTTTTTACAGAAGTCTGTAAATGATCATTTGGAATCAAGGGATCAAATTTTGAACGTAGATATCTGATCAATCCCAGATTTAAAAATATTGTCTTGAACTTCTTAATATTCCTGAGCAAGTGGCAATAAAACTTTGTCATATCATAAAGTTCTTGGATTGAGTAAGACTTTTCTGCTGATACATCTCACAGTAAGAGATGGTATTTGCTAATTGTAAAAGGCATGATTCAATTTATTATGAAGCCTATGATTTATTATGGCTATAACTCTATATGTTAAAATGCTTTTACTGTAGACATCCCCTTAAACGCTGTTTTCAAGCGAACAGGAAAAGTATTAATCCAGAAGAGGTGAGTCTTAGTCAAACATTCAGTCCGCTCTGGAATGAGTCGCCCCCATTGTAGTTAAAATGTTTTTTTTCTCTCATGGCAGGTGTTTGAGATGGATATTTCAAAACAGCTCCATGCCTATGAAGTAGAGTACCACGTTCTTCAGGATGAGCTACAGGAAAACGTGAGTCCCTGTGATGAAGGTGAATCTCTGGAGAAGTTGGAGAGGGCAAACAATCATCTGAAGAGGCAAAACATGGATTTGTTGGAGAAGCTACAGGTAAAAGACTTAAAATACAAACTCATGGAGAAGTCATTTCTATTGTTCAGCCAGTAGAGGAGAAAATATTGTTTTAAGTGTATGTGAGAAGTCTTCTTACTGCAAAACCTTGTGCAGCTGAACAGTTTTCTTAATAACAGTGATTTACTTCTGCTAGGCATACTTCTAACTCCTTTGTCATTCCTTGAATTTTCCCTTCTTGATTTAGATTTCTGTTTTCCCAAAATCTCTCTATGCTTATCTGACATAAAATCTGTTGGCAAAATACGTGTATCTTACTGAAGAATCAGTTCTCTGTCCCTTCATCTCTTTGCTTCCCTTTTGGAGGGTTTTAAGAAATAATCCATAGTGCAGTGGATTTGTTTTCTCCTGGCCTTTGTAGGCAGTGTTGTTTTGTTTCCTTCTGCTGAAAGTCATAGTCCTACTTTTGGAAGGTGGTCTCTCCTGTCAGACTTGACTACACCTGAAAGCCCACCAGACTTCGCCTGATAAAGCTGTGCTTTAAAGAAATCCTTCCTCCTTCACTATTCCCCCTTTGTCCCATAACTTGGCCAAGACTTGTTTCAGTTTCAATATGTACTGTCTTGCGTTTTCTGGAAAGACAAGTTCTTGTTTTTTCATCACCAGCTATTTCTTGTTACATTTGTTAATTTGAACAAGTGTTAGAAAGAGCTCAGAGAGCACTTTCAGCTTCTGAAACCTGAAAATGGAAGGAAGGAGAAAAGAAAAGATCAAGTACTTACTCTTTTAGTGTTTATGGGCTAAGGGTGCTGTGCTATGTTCTTTTGATATTGAAAGCAAGAATCACTTTCACTTTTTACTATTATTATTTTTTCTTTGGTTTTTTTTTTTCTTTATTTATTTACTGGAACTTGGGCTTTTACCTCTGTTCTGAAAATGCACCAAAGGCATAGAATAATTATGAGTGGCTGATTTGAAGGGCTCTATCAAAGCTTTTCTGTTCTTTCAGTGTGCTGTACAATAATGCATCTTTCTCAGTTCCTTAACCTCTTCACCTTTTTGTTTGTATAACTTCTGTGTTCCTCTGCATGCGCCCTTTCCTAGGAACAATCAGAATTCCTCCACTTCCCACAGAGGGAACTGCTACTACTGTGGTCCAGGGTTTCCTTGACTAGTCAGAGGAAGCTGTGGATTTGTAAACTGGAGAATAGGGAACGCTGTCTGCTTCTAGACTTAATGTTGAGGTTCTCTTTCCCTCCAACCTCTCCATCCTTCTAACTTACTTTATCACAGAGGGTTCTCATTGTTCCATCACTGTCGGACAGGTCATGTCTTCCAGTGCTACTCCAGTGGCTGACATCCTTTTTCTCCCTAGAGCTCTAGTTCCTTGTTACCCCCAACTGTCCCTTGCTTGCAGCAACTTGTAAGTCTCCTTTCCTTTGAGAAATCCTTCAGATTGTTCTGATCACTGGGAGGAGATTTTGTGTATGATGCATAGTATGCATTCCTTGTATTGTCTGCCTACACCAATCTCTTTTAGAAACAGCTGTGTAATTCTTTCCTTAACAGATATCATGTCATACTAAAAGAAAACTGTTCAGAATTTATCAATTTTTAACAAAGATAATGTTATTGTTTACAGGTTGCTCATGCTAAAATTCAGAGTCTGGAAGCCAGCCTGGAGACTGTTTTGACGCGAGAGAACAAAATGAAGACAGTAATTCAGTCCCTGGAACAGGAAAAAATAACATATCAAAAGACTTTTGAGCAGATAGTGAAGTATTTGCCAGCAGAAGTGTTGTCTGACTGTGAACTGCTCCTGAAGGAAGTAAACTACAACCCAAATAATAAAATATGGAGTAAGCCATAAATCAGGGTTTTCTAGGCAGCATTTCTTAAAAAAAAAAAGGGAATGAAAAAATGAATATGCTGCTTTCAATAGCTATTTAGCAATAGGCAATGGTGTTACCCAAAAATAGTACTGGGACACTCATAGTAACAGATGGGCCTTCAAGTGTCAGTATGCAAATTCAGGCTATTAATTTTTTTATGATTATGTAAATAAATCACAAGGGGGAAATAAAGGATTCTCACATGTAATTATGATGAGTAGATGTATATTTACAGTTGACCTAAAGGAAAAGAGAAATTGGAATAGACAAAGATAATGGTGATCTGCAAATTCACTCTGGATGTGCTTGTCTTGTAGTGAAATGAGGATAGTGTGTCTTTATATATATGTATATTGAATATGTTGAATAATACTTGAAGCAAAAAAAAAAAGGAGAATGTAATTTTCCCTCCAAAGAGCAGCATGTTTCACATCTTCTGTGGAAAATCTGTGTGAACTCATGCGTGCCTCTCTTTTAATTCTACTGACATTGTGAGCACAGACCAATAAGCAGAAAAGGTATCATGACTTGGTTTGCACAGAAAGAGCTGTAGGGCCATCCGCTGCCTGGGCTGCACCAGCCAGCAGTGTAATTCCACGTGCATGCTGGAACTGGAAACAAAAAGCATTATTGCATTATAGCTCCTCCTCTGTAATCCAGAGGTAAGAAATAGGTGTCTGCATGCACTCGCAGAACTCGCAAAGGCAAGGGCTGACAGTAGCTGCTGCTTCCTTCCTGGCCTGTTTGCTTCTACCTGTGCTAGGGTTGATGGTGATGAGGGGAGGAAGGAAGCACAGCTGTGGGATGGGATTTATTCTGATCTTCATTTTCCACAGGAGGCTTGCCATTGTAAGAGTTAAGTGTGTAAGGGGTTCTCATTTAACCAAAGAAATACTGCAAGAAGCCTTGTCTAATTGTACTGGGATGCAGAAAGCTGTTTTAAATTTTATTTGAGAAGAAAATTGAGGTAGGTTGCAGGAAGTTGAGCGTGAGTGCACAAGAGAGGACCAAGCAAGTCTCAGATATTATGTATCTTTCAATTCTCACGTATACAGTGGCTATACATTTCAAAGGGGATCCTGAAGTACAGGCACAGTTTTAATAACGCTTTCCAGGCTATTCCTGTTTTAATACTGCTTTGTGGTCTTCTTTTTAAAATAAAAGTAATGAATTTGTGTGTTCTGGGCAGAAGGTGAGATAAATTCTGATCATTTCAAGGGACAAAAATATGTTTATAGAGGTATAAAAAGTTGCATATAGATTTGAAAATGTTTTTGAGTGGAATTTTTGAGAAGGCTTAGACAAATGTGTAATAGACAAGTATTTTGGAGTGCATGTCTGAACCCTTAATTGCGTGTGCTCATGTTATCTCTTACCGTTTATACTGTATTTCAGGAAACACTTATTCTTTTTAGTAAGAAAACCAATTAAGCAAAGTGCCAAATCCAGCAGTGTCTTTTATGCATAAGATTGTCCAATTTAGAAAGCAAGGACTGACTATCACTGCTTTCTAAGTATTATGCTTTATGTTACCATAAAAGGGAGGAACAACAATGCTCATTTGCTGCACACTGCTGTGGAACTTAGGGGCTTGGGTTCTCCTGGGTTTTTTGTTTTTGTTGTTTTTACTTCCGTGATGTTTTATTTGATTAAAGATACTGATTTACTCAACAGTCTTTCTTTTTACATTTGGAGTGAAAGGTCTTAACACTGTGTATAAAATAATGTGGAATCTGTCTAGATATTTCAAGATTGTTGTATTGTACCAGATGGGGAAATGCCAAGTGAAAAGGCAGTTCTTTGCAGTTTTGTTCAGAGTGAGTTTTAGCTGATGTGTACATAAAAAACTAATCCCAGGAACTGCAGCAGCGTCTATTACAAAGAATCGAGGTTATTCAGATACATCTTTTTTTAAAAGATGTACTGAATGGGCTTTATCCTCTGTTTCACTTTAAATTTTTTCATGTAATGCCTGGAGAAATTCCAATAAATGTCATTGCTGCATCTCCCGTAGCCTCTGGCTAGTTTTATTTTTCTACACTTCAAGTACCAATCTCATTCTTAATAGTACTGTTCACATGAAATATGTAAAGGATCTGGCTTTAGTTTCTAGTTGTGGGGAAGAAAACTTGCAGGACTTTTTAAAGTACACAGAGTACAAGGATAGATATTCTTCTCAAGGAGAATAATCTTGCATTGTGAACATCTTAACTGAAGATGAAATTGTTAAAAGGTATTTTTGTTCTGTGGCAGTTCAGTTAGTACATATGCATGTTGAGAATAGTAGTTTGATGAACTCTTCACCATTCATCTACCTTGGGATGAGGAGAAGAGCTCAGTAACACATGGGACGTACAGTGAGTGGTTCCCATAGTGCCTCACAGCATCAGGACACTTATGATATTGTTTGTATGCTGAACCCAAGAGTGCCTTGTACCTGCATATCTCCAGGCAGTGTAGCTTGAAGTCTGCACTCAAGCAAGCATCCTCCAGACCATCTTCAGATGAATAGCCAGCAAGATTATCTAGAGGACTGAACCGGATGTGTGTTTCTGTCCATCTGTCTAATAATATAGATAGCTTTACAGCTGTTCTGTGGAGTTGCACTTGTGCAGCTGTGAGGAGGGAGGTCTTAAGGTGCCAAAGGCAGAGCTGGAAGGATAGTTGCTTGGAAGAAAGGGTATTTCCTAGGATCAGACAAGTTGCTCTTCTATTTCTGTATCTTGTTTTTCTGATTGGAAAAAAAAAAATTTAGAATAAAGCTATTGTATTCTCTGAGCTAAGCACAACAGAGCTCTCAGGTTTTGCCTTTGGGGAGAACTAACTCTTGAACAAAAAGTATCTGCTGTTTTCAGAAACAGGTAACTTAGACTCTGCTTTCTGCTGGCAGAGGACTTTTTCAAGGTCTGGGAAGACCTGTGTCCTTTTAGCTAGCAAACTGGCTGGTAAGTGAAGAGTACCACTTGGAAGGAATGGAGCTGAAATAAGTTAGTGTGGTACAAGAGCTAATGTAGGAGACTCTGGCGTTCGCTTCTTTAGTGGATAGAAAATCTGGCCAGAAAGTTTTTTTCTTGGGGTTTTTTTCTTCTGTTACAAAGTAGAGTATTTATTTCCCTCGTCAAAAGAGGAATGTGCATTTAAGGTGCCTGAAAGTTGCATTTGTTCACTTTTGGCTAAAAATAGCATTAGATTTTACTGAAAATCGACCTTATTTGAAATGACAAATCTAGTTAATCTTAAGTGGTTTGATTGTGCCCTCTTCAACACAACACTTCTTTGCTCAATATCACTACAAGGAAGCTGAACAATCTGTAACATACAAAAGAATTTCAGTAGTTTGATCCAAGAATATGATATTACTAGTGTGAGCCAGAGGGTGTGCATTTGGACACTTAATCTAAACCTGAAAGCACATAGGTATTAGTGTGAATAGCCTTTTCTGTGCTGAGGTGAATAACCCCAGGCACTGTTAGCAGTGATTATCCACTCAGTCTTTGTAGTCATAGATGGGTGTTGATAGGCATGTGCAGGCTGTAACATGTCAAGATTTATGCCAGGCTACACCATCCTTTAGAGGAATTGTAATTGATTCTGTATTTCTGTGCATCATCTTTTACTGACAGTGTTAGCTGTTGAATGTGTTTAACACATGCTTTTCCTTCCTCAGTCGTTCTAGTGACTAGAAAAAACAAAATTTAACGCTCTTTTCAAAAAAGACACATCAAGTGTTTAGCTGTATCCTTGCTCCAGGCACCCAGTGCGGAAGAGATAGTTTATATGCCTAAAGCTTAACATGTTAGCTCTGTCTGAAAGTGTGTTGATCTCTGCAGTGACAGTAAAAAGTTGGGTGGTGAAGCAAAGATGAGCTGTGAGCCTTGAGCAGCTGATGGGTTGTGTGCTGACTGGCTTGCAGTGCAGTAGCATCTGGACAGATTGGCACTTGGTCTCTTTGGTTTTATTTTAATTTTGCCCTTAATTGTGGATCAAAGGAAGGAGCTGGCAGTGCTCTTTTGCCAAAATGCTCTGTTGCTGTCTCCTTTGAGTGGAGAAGTTTTCCAGTCTGTTATTATTCTCTTCAGAACTCCTGCTCAGCAGCCACTTTTAACAAGAGATTTGGGAATTGTTGTTTGTAGTCTTACCATTAAAAAAACTTCTCCTGGAGCTTATGAAGACTGTTCCTGTGCTCAAATTGCAGCTTACTCAAGTCTTCACTCTGATAAAGGAAAGTAAGAAGATTTTATTATACAGGTTTTATTTTTCATGAGAGCATGTGCTGAGAGATGACATAAGTGCCATACATAATTTCTTGCTGGAACTTACATGGGGAAAAGTATTCTGTGCCTAATACACCGCGGAGCATGGTTGGCCCTTTTGCTGTCATGGCTACTGCTGGCTCAAATTTAACTTGCCATCAATCCAAACCCTAAATCACTATCTACAGGACTGCTCTTCAGCCTCTCATCCCTCAATTTGTATATATGACCAGGATTGCCCCATCCTAGGTAAGGAATACAGCACTTGCTCTTGTTAAATCTCATACAGTTGGTGATTGCCCTGCTCTGTAGTCAATCCAGATGTCCCCTTATACCTGAGGGAGTCCACATGCTCCCCTAGTTTGCTATCAGCAGCAGACATGGGGACTAGAGATACCCTGGGGACGGTGTGAGGTGCTGATCCAGGCTAGCTGGGGCCTGGAAGCAGCCACAGTAACACCATGCAAAGCCTGGCTTGCTAAACACCCAGGACCAGTCTGTGGGAGGCTCTGGGCAGGTCATCACCTCCATGCTGCATCTTGGGTCTCCTTGCTGCAGATCAGGCCAAGCCTGGCCTGTGGACTGAGTGCCCATTTGTCCCGTGCAGTTTGTGCTCCCAAATGTTATCTTCCAGTTTAGAAGATAACACTGGGACAGCAGTGTCACACAAACAGAACTGGAGGAAGTAGGGATGAGGGGGAGATGTCCTTTGAAGTGCACACATGATTTTAATTAAAAACCCTGCTGTGGGCAGGCCCTCAATGCCAGGCAAGATCCCATTGGTATTCCTCCTGGAGGATACGGGACTAGCTTTGTGTGGAGCTGCTGGGCTGTCCACACTATTCTCTCCAGTACTCAGGGTGAATTTTTTCCCCAGTGCTACAAAAGAACATATGTCTTCGTTTTTTTTCTAGTGATCAGTCTGCTAAAGTTGATGTTCCGGAAGAAATTGTAGTTATTAGATTTGTGCTTGAATATTGCCCACGAGGTGTCACTGTTGGTTTTGTACATGCAGCTCGTGTGTGTGGCTGTTGGGTGGTTGCTGCGGCTCCTATTTGAGAGAGGACAATGAACTTAGTCTCTCGTCTGATGAAGCATGATGCCCTATTTGCATACTGTTTATAATAAGATGTGATGTTTGTGGTCAAAGACATTATCATAATGAGAGGACTTACTAAGTGACATATAGGGCCTTCTCAGAAATGGATGTCTTAGAATGTTTAATCTCTGCTCCTGTGAAAGAATTATGGAAGCACTTCACTAAAGCAGGCATATATTGTTCCCAGCAATCTGATCGCAGGTGTCTCCTTTTGTGCTGTTATGTTTGAGCAGAATTTGTGTTTCTTGAAAGTAACCTTGAGTTGATCTGGTCTAACTGCAGTCTGATTCCACACTTATTCTTTTGTTTGTTTGTTTGTTTGTTTGTTTGTTTGTTTTAAGGCTTCCTTGCAATAAGCTCCCTATGTCCACTAAATCTTGAATAATCAGTTCTTCTTCCCTGGTTTTCTTTTAATTAATCTTACTGGGTTTCAGTGGTCAGAAGGAAGATTGAGGATTTTCTCCTAATTTTCCCAGACCTAAAGAGAAAACATGATGTGCTGCTTCCATTTTCCAGTTAACACATTTTCCCTCCAAGAGCATTGCTTTCATAGTGAGCACAGGGCTCACTCTGAAATGTGAGGACATGTTCAGATAACGTGATGTTCTAACCACCCAGACACAGCCGTTCCCAAACGTGTCTGGACAATAAGCACAAGTCATGTTTGCCTCCTGACCAGAGCCCAATGTTCAAACTGTTCTCAGGTAATTATGGCATCAGCAATTCCCTGGGGACCTCTGGGCATAAGCAAAGACACCACAGCCTTTCTAGGATGCGTCTGCATTTCTAAAAGCACCAAATTATAGATGGGCCTAATGGGTTGAAGGTGTTTAAAGCAGGGCCAGTGTGCTTCATGTGCAATATACCATCATCTGAAAAGCTATCACATTGTGGAAACATCATTCAAGTGCTAATTTAAATAATACTAACATCTGAAACGAAGGCATGTTCTGACATTTATAGGTTTAATGTCTATTTCTGCACTCTACCAAAATAGATGGGCTGTGGGTGGTTCTATGATTATTGCTGTGCATTAGCAAGACAAAAATTGTGTAGGCAGCTGCTATTATGCCTGAGTAAATATAGATGAGGGAGAATCTATAGAGTAATTTTTTTATGTCACATGTTTATTTAAGATATAATTAGGAACAACGTTAACTTCAGCAGTGCTTAAGGCTTTGGAGAGGGAGAGAGTGTCTTAAAAATTCAGTGACCGATATGCCTCCATACTGCACAGCCTGCAGCCCTGATAGCAGGGATGGGGTTACACAGTCCTGGGAGCAGTGATTCCCTGCAGCCCTTTGCCTGCTGAGCAGTCACAGCAATTGCAGCTGGATGCATTGTCAAGCCATCATCATAACCAAAATTTGTGACCTTTCTGTCCTCTTCCCTTGTGGGAATCCTGAAAACTTCAGAGAGTTTTGATAGGCTGAAATGGGTAGTTTTGTACTGACTTTTGGTATTGCGTGCTGTGGAAGGAGGAAAGGTAGCAGTTCTTTTGGAAGAATATAATTTTATCATATTTTGCCCTAGACAAGTAAAAACTGTGTGGTCCTTCCGACTCTAAATGGGAAGGGAAAAGAGGAATGCTGAGCCACTAAACTGCTCACGGTGGCATAACTGCTTTTAGTACTTTATATCCTTGTCAGGAGGACAGGATCCTGCTGTCTATCTTTTTTTACCCTTCAGGCAGCTGGCCCCCACATCTGTAGCCACTGTAGTCCTGTTTGCATTCTTCAGAAAGGCTGAGACCACTAACAATTTCCTTCACTTGTGGGTGATGTTCTTACCAACCTCAGCCTTCTGGAGAAATGTAGCATCAAAGCTCTTGTGTTTTCGAAGAAATGTATTTCCATCAGCTCCATGGACAGTAACAATGCTTTCCATCTTTTGTGAAAACGCAGAGAGCCTTGTCTGGCAGCTCCTTGGGGTTAGTTTGCATGCTCCTGCAGAAACTGTGCACAAGCAATGCCAGAGGATGTTTCATATGCCTGCCACAGCTGGCCACTCATTAAAAGGTCCAAGGTTTGGATGTCGATAACACTCCTGGTACATGAAGGTGTTGGGTTTTTTATTTTTAACCATCTCTCAGTGGAAGAAAGCCTGATGCATTTAAACAGCCCTGAAGGAAATTTCAGCTGAGGGGGCTGGAGATATGTAAAGTGATTGTGTGTGGGAGGGCAGGAAGAAATGGAATTAAGGTAGGAAATCATATAATAGATGTGACAAACACTTCTGCTCTTATAGCAGCTTATTTATACCAAGGCTCATGATACCATGTCAGTTTTTGAGGAATTCTGGCTTCTGGACATTTGTCCTACTTACCCTTTACAAAAAGTGTGTATTTTTCCTAGCACCACTTGAAATGATCAGAGCATCCTAGAAAGCCAAAGCACTCAAATGGTGCAAAGCTGCAAAGTGGAGAACTCTACATTTAGGAAACAATATTTATTTATGGTGTAACAGAGCCTAGAGAAATGCTACAACATAAATCTCTTAAGACAGCTAAAGATGTGCAGTGTCCCAAAAATTTACCATTAAATCAAAGACGTGGGAAGAGTAACATTGTCCCTGGGCAGTTATGATCAGTTTAGGCAGACGTACAACTGTATTGTAATTACCTGTTTTTAGAGGTGGGAAGATTTGATTTAACCCAAGTCAAGCTTTTTGGGTTAAGACTGACTTTGTAGAAACACCTCCAAAGAGCAGATCTTATTCATCAAATTTTGATATCCACCTTTTCCTGGCTGTGGTGGAACCTAAAATATTTGCTTCTTCCTTCTCTCCCATCCACTGCAAATACCAGCAAGAAAAGTATAGGTGCAGTGCTTCTTTTCACTCCCTCTATATAATAGCTTAATGGTCAGGACAATTGTTACGGAAACAAAAAGTCTGATTTCTGGTCAAAAATGCATCTTGGAAAAAAACCACCAGTGGAAACATGTAACATGGACAGCCTCCACAGCCTCTTTGTTTATTCTTATACTTAAGAGATTCAAATAATGAGCATGACTGAACTCTCAAAGGATCTCAATTACTGTATCTTCCCCCCATTTATGGCATACTTTGAGGGAAATTATAATGAACGTGCTATTAAACAAAACATGAGCCCTCAGGCTATCTGGGCTATGGCAGATCCTCTGCTCCTTGGAGTGTGCTCCCTCCCCTGCGTGAGCTGCAATCCTGATAGGATTTTCCAGCCCATTCTTGCTCCCAGACCCCAAAGTTGGGATCTTTAGTCACCATGTTGGGGAGGGCAGGAAAAGGAGAAGAGGGAGGTGTGATGCTATCACTGTCTCTCCACACATCCCAAGACTGCTTTCTTCAACTGCAGCGTCAATCCAAACTAGTAGTTTTAGGGAGGGGGTTATTATTTTTGTTTTCTTCCTTTTCTTTCCCCTCGTCTCAGGGGCATCTGAGTCTGAAGAGAATCTCCGTGTAAACCTCTGAACACAGAAATAAACTGTAGTCCACCCTGTGTGCAATAGGAAAATTAATAGCAGTAAAACTTTGCCTGGAGCAGGAGGGAAAGGTGAAGGAGGATTTGCTGCTGCCTGGGGCTGCAAGGAAAGGTGAAGGAGAAGGATTTGCTCCTGCTGCTGCCTTAAGTAGATAGAGCATGCTGGAGTTTAGGGCCTGATTCCATATATCTGTCATAAAATAAATGTGTGCTCTATCACCATCTGTGGTGTGTGCGCAGCAGTAAACCACTTCAAACACAACTAAAAGTGTAATGGCCCAGGGGCAGGGAAGGAAAAGGAGAAACAGAAGGGAAGGAGGAAACATATACTGGAAGAGAGGACAAGGGCTGGGTTTGCCTTAGGCATGTGAGGAGAAACCCATGCCACTTTTCTTTCTGCTGGAGGTGCCTGTCCCCATGAGGTCTGGAGTCACAAATCGGGTTGGGATGTCTCTCTTGGGCTCTGCCAACAACTCTCTCCAAGCTGTAAACATCTCGAGATAAAATGTTTACTGCCCTTTCATAGTAACAATGTAGGGAGGAGAAAGCACCTACTAACAAAATCCTTCATAGCCCTAAAGCATGCTGATGGCACCCACAGTTACTGCTCCCCACAAACAAGGTTTCTTTTCCCACAGGAAACAAGTCACACACGAGGTTTAGCCACAAACCTAAAGTCACTTTAACACTGAAGTGGGTAAAACATTTTCCTCTTCCCAAAGAACAAGTTCAGCAAGTTCACTTAAAACTTCTGAACTCATGAAAAGGAAGAGGTGAGCTTTTGAGCAAAGATCCAGTGCACAAAATCCCTGCATCTCTTTGGCTTGGCTTCTGACCTGCAGGTGAAGAGGAACTCTTGTTTCCAGAACAATCCAAATGCCATGTCAGGCCGTGAGAGCACACAACCTCCTTGGCATAAGCTTTTTTATATGTAACATTCTCCAAATGTAACAGCACCCTTATGGTCTGATTGTTGCACGTCTATATTTTCTTTAATGTCAGAATATACATTGGTTTGTGCATGTAAGTGATAAATATATTTTCATTACAGAGGGATCAAGGATATGTAGCACATTTCTTTGATTTTGCAGGGCCAATAAAACTTATGTACTGAGAGTGGCTTCCTTTAGTCATCCTTTTACAGAAGCCTTTATTACTTCCTTTGCCTTCACATGAAAAGCCACACATAGACATGGCTATTATACCATGTAGGATTAACTGAGCTTGCAAAGGTTTGGGATGTTGAGCTTTCTGCAAAGTCTGCTACCTAAGTATTTAAGCACTTTTCTCATTTACATAATCGAATTGTTACATTCATTGTAACTTATTCTCTCTTCCAAATCCTACATCTGATCTCCACTAGGTAAATGTCAGAGCAATTAGATAGAAGTGCATTAGATGTAGATGGGAGGAAAAAGAAGATCACCAGTTTCTCAGCAGGATTCGCAGCCCTTTAACCACAGCGCAGAGCTGATGTGATCACCAATCCTATCCCCTTATTCAATTTTGCCCCTAATAGCCATGGGAATAAAGAAATGTCAGTAAAAGTAACTGTTTCACTCAATTCTTTCCTGACCACAGCCTGCACTAAAAGCATTGTTATTTTCTCTGCGCTCTGCATGCTGGAGGGAAAGACAGAAGAAAGCCAGGTAGCTCACGGAGGGCAAGGTTCACTGCAACTGTGGCAGGGAGGAATAGAGCAGCAGGGCATGAGCCTGAGACAAGGATGACCCAGGCAATTGACAAGTGATGCAAACTTCAGAGAAAATAAGACCATGCCAACGTGCCCTGCCTGTCTGCCTCCTACCCCTGCTCCTTGTGCTGCAGCCCAGAAACCTGAAGTGAAGGGCAGGTGCAGGTGGTGGTGAAGCAGCAGAAGCTGCTCCCCAGAGGAGTGGGGGCAGCAAAGCAGGCTCTTTAGGGGTTGAGGAGCAATCCTCAACTTTCCTCTGCTCTTTCACCAGCTCCTTGCAGCCCTCCAGTGATGGCTAAGATACGGCTGTGAAGCAGGAAAGTGGCCCTCAGGAAAATGCGTGTAGGTACTGAGAGCTTAGGGAGAAGTCTTGGGAAGGGCACTTGTTATCAATATGGGAAATAGGAAGGAGACACTGGGAACATCAAGCTTTGAGAAAGGAGAGCAACCTTTCTTTAGGAAAATGGATTT